>JAXIVJ010004625.1:75000-81213 GCA_036785665.1 Chirona hameri
AGGTCAGTTGTGATCTCCATACTCCACCGACTCCACCGACTGAAACTTTTCAAAACTTTCAAAACAAAGATTCAAAACAAAGATTATTTGGCGTGTGACGCTTATTGGACGCTATAGACTCGCCCAATCCGGCGGCCGGGCTGTGCGGCTTGGCTTTGTCCATGTGCGTGCGGCACGCGGGTCGGAAGCGGCGGCGAATCGATGCTGGCACAACACTGCGCATGCGCAGACCGAACTGCGATCCATGATTTCCTCACTTTCGCTACATTGCTGCCCGACTGCCCCCTCATGCCCTGCTGCCCGACTGCCTGCCCCGCCCTGTCCTGCTGCCCGACTCATGCTGACTGCCCGACTGCCCCCTCATCACTGTCCGGCACAGTTAGCTTACGATTTCATGGCGCCTTTAGCCGTGCCCCGTGGCGGCCAGCCAGCCGCCCCGCCCTCCAGCGCTCTGGTCCTCGTTGGACACCTGACTGGCGACGGAGAATCTTTTTCGTCCTGCTCCGCGGGCTCTATTCAACGCGGGGTTGAATGGGCGTCTAGCGGGGTCGAGGGTCCACCTCATCAAAACAACTCCCGTCCGGCAACATAAAGGTCTGGGCAGACCCGGCGTCAGCCCAGCGGCTGCTCGGGGCGGTCTGTGCCTTCCGTCACAACTGGTGGTCAGACGGACCTGGCGATCAGGTTTGAGAAGCCGAAGCCCCGCCCCGTCCAGGGCCTGATCTACGCCCCCTTCGCTGCGACGAGCTAGCTCTGCTGCTCGAATCGCAGGGAGTTACGTCCATCCGCTGCCTGCCGGCCAGACGCAAATACTCGGACGGGAAGCTTCTCGTCCTGACTTTCTCCACCTCGGCGATCCCAGACAGCATTCTGCTGCTCTACCACCGCCTCCCGGCCAGACGCAAACACTCGGACGGGAAGCTTCTCGCCCTGACCTTCTCCACCTCGGCGATTCCAGACAGCATTTTGCTGCTCTACCACCGCCTGCCGGCCAGACGCAAACACTCGGACGGGAAGCTTCTCGTCCTGACTTTCTCCACCTCGGCGATCCCAGACAGCATTCTGCTGCTCTACCACCGCCTCCCGGCCAGACGCAAACACTCGGACGGGAAGCTACTCGTCCTGACTTTCTCCACCTCGGCGATCCCAGACAGCATTCTGCTGCTCTACCACAGCGTGCCGGCCAGACGCAAACACTCGGACGGGAAGCTTCTCGTCCTGACCTTCTCCACCTCGGCGATCCCAGACAGCATTCTGCTGCTCTACCACCGCTTGCCGGCCAGACGCAAACACTCGGACGGGAAGCTTCTCGTCCTGACCTTCTCCACCTCGGCGATCCCAGACAGCATTCTGCTGCTCTACCACCGCTTGCCGGCCAGACGCAAACACTCGGACGGGAAGCTTCTCGTCCTGACCTTCTCCACCTCGGCGATCCCAGACAGCATTCTGCTGCTCTACCACCGCCTCCCGGCCAGACGCAAACACTCGGACGGGAAGCTTCTCGTCCTGACTTTCTCCACCTCGGCGATCCCAGACAGCATTCTGCTGCTCTACCACAGCGTGCCGGCCAGATGCAAACACTCGGACGGGAAGCTTCTCGTCCTGACTTTCTCTACCTCGGCGATCCCAGACAGCATTCTGCTGCTCTACCACAGCGTGCCGGTCAATCCCTTTATCCCCCACCCGGTGCGCTGTAAGCGCTGTCAGGAGTACCGCCACACGGCCCGCTACTGCCGCCGCCCGATTCGCTGCGGGAGGTGATCGGTGCTCACCTGACGGACACCTGTCAAGCTGAGGTGTGCCACGCGTGTGACGGCGACCACCCCGTGACCGACCCCATCTGTCCGGAGTGGCGAGCTCACTACGTCATCAACTGGGTGATGACGCTGGAGGGAATCTCCTACCAGGACGCCGTCCGACGATCGATACCGCCAGGGCTACTCACCGGACTCACGGCGTCCGACCGCACCGGCCTCCCCTGACGCGCGGCAGAGCTCCGAGCCGTACCCCGCTCCCATTGCTCCCATTAATGGAAGCCCCATTGACGGGGAGGCCCGATACCCGACAGACAGGGGAAACGGAGGTCGTCCTCTGTCGGGACAGGGTCGCGGACCACGGCAGTCGGTCGTGCATCCCTCCGTCCCGATCTCCAACCAGTGAGACGCCCTCTCAGAGGGAAGCGACACGCACCGTGAGCACCCAAACGGAGCCCTGGGTCCCGATCCTGCGCGACAGTGCCACGCAGACGGATCCAGTCGACATCGGAGTGCAGGCCTGCGTGGAGCTGCCTCGCACAGCAGTCCCCGACTCGCACAGTGAGCAGGCCTACGTACTGTGGCTACAGACTCGGTCGGAACAGAGACACCAGCGATCTCCCCACGCGGAACAGCCCCGCTGTCACGCCATATCAGCAGCTTCATTTCGCTGACGTCCGTCGGTCCTTCAGAGTCACCGCCCACTCCACAGTCCGTTGCAGATGTCAGCCCAATGAGGACTCGGACTACGATGCTACGTCGCGCCCTCCCCTAAATGGCTTTACAATCTCTACAGCCTTACATATTACATTATAATACCCGAGGGCTTATTTCAAAATGTCACAACTTTAAAAAAAAAAAAATCTTCATCCTCTCCTCTTATTGCTTCCATTCAAGAGACACATTTCAACGACGGTGACGAGTACAACTTCACGGTCCCTGGGTACTTATTGCTTACACACAGTATAAACTGTAAACCCAGACGGGGTGGTGTGGCTCTGTAAGTCTCTGACGGCCTCATCCACCGTCAGATTCCACTAGCCACGCCTCTTAACGCAGTAGCGGCAGAAGTTCATCTGAAAGAAAGGACAGTCCAAATTATTTCAGTTTATCTCCCTCCAGATGGTCCGTCCCCGTAACTGATCTACGAAATCTGCTCAACAAAATGTTATCTCGCGGTCCAGTCATTTTGCTAGGGGATGTAAACGCTCACCACTCGCTGTGCGGCTCATCGTCTGAGTCGACGCGAGGTCGTGATTTAGAATCACTTTTTGACGATGTAAACCTGATTTGTGTGAATGACGGGAGCCCTACTTTCCAGTCAACGTCCTACAATACATTATCATGCATCGATTTGGCCGTAGCTTCTTCCTCTATTGCTACTTGGTTTCAATTTTTCGCTGATCGTGGTCCTTACTTCAGTGACCATTTCCTGATTCGTCTCCATCTCACTTTCACCCAGTCAATCCTCCTTCCTCCTCGAGTCCCAGCGTGGTCCCTGAAAAGAGCTGATTGGAATCGTTTTCGAACGGCTGTGGATATGGGGGTGAACGGGATGGACTCAAACGACCGAGCCTCATTTTTAGGATGAATTTTAGAAGCAGCCGATGCATCAATTCCAATAACTAAACCGTCTCGAAAACAGCGGGCAACACCGTGGTGGTCCCCGGAGTGCACGCAGCAGGCAACACCGTGGAAGTCCCCGGAGTGCGCGCGTGCGGTGGCAAAGCGTCGAAGAGCGATGCGAACTTACCAGAAACACATCACATCGGACACAAGGCTTGCTTACCAGGTCGCATCTCGTCGCTGTCGCGCGGTTCTCCTTCGGGCAAAAAAAATCAACATGGCAAGATTTTGTTTCCCAGTTCAATCGTTTCACACCATTGCAGTGTTCGTCACGGTCCCACCAACCCCCAGCCCGGTCCAGTTCATGAACACCAAGCCCAGGCCCCGACCAGGCCCAGTAAAATTAATAATATTGAGGCCCAAGACCGCCCGGCCCATTCAGATTAAGTATATCATTATTTTCACAAAATTTACAATCATTATCCTAGCATATTCACTTGTATTATACTATAAATGCGAAAAGAAAGCACTCCATTTAACCCCTTTACGCCCGGAATATCGAAACATGGTAAATATAAACGTTGTAGCTATCTGGTCCAGAAGTCGGATTGAAAATATGTACCATAGGTTAAGAGCTAGCTTCGTCTGAAAATCATCGATTTAACATGGGAACCCTGTGGTGTAGTAGGGTTTTAATGCCCAAACGCCCGAGTGCTGCCAACCGTTACTGGTGGGGCTGGTCCAGCAGCCCGTTGTAGCTCAGGAGTCGCGGCGATCACACGGGACGGCTAACGAAAATACAGTGGCTTTACAGTGGTTTGAGAATCTGCGTTCATTATTATTTGTCGTGAAAATCGATCAGGATAGGTAAAGTTGTCATATATGCGCACCATATGCCCCAGCTAACGATGACTGATTTATCTTCCCGTCATGTCTGCCGAAGGCCACGGCGTCAAACTAAGGTCAGACAGACATGTGCTGTCGATTTAGCTCCGGCGTAATACTGACGCTGTTACCATCATTATCCACTTATCGACCGAACATGGTCGGCGGTATTGATGTGAGGCCTTCTTTGATTGATGCCTAATTACTTCGAAATAGCCATTGGAGATACTAAAAATGAATATTGTAACATGAAACAAGCAGTAAATATTTTCAAACTAAAAAGTAGATGTCAGTTATAGTACAAGTCAGGGGTGTAGGATCCTATTCAGTTGAGGGGGCTTCAGCCCCCCCCCCCCCCCCCATTTGGCTTCAGCCTCCCCAACTTGGACGAGGAAGTGGGTCAAATCCGGGGAGAAATCTGTATTTTTGTGGATTTTGATGGTACTTTAAGCGATTTTCCCCAGCTCGCCCCCCCCACCCCCCCACTTTACTGGAGAAGCTACGCCCCCGGTACAAGTTGTCTATAGCAACTCCAGACTACTGAATACCACTCTTCTGCCTTTTCAACTTCAACACGCGCCACTATTGTCTGTTGGCATTGCAGACGGCCGTAACTCCTGCGAATAGCGGGCGGGCAGTTAAACGCCCGCCACCGACCAGTGAGATCGCTGAATATGCTCGAGGGCCGCATTCTCTGTCTGAAATACGACCCAGCGGCACGCAAAACCGCCGCGCGAGTCCATTGAGCCGCTGGTATTCTTCTGATGCGACCTCGCTGTATCATCCCGATTATAAACATAAACTGGGGCGCCATCGGGTGCTGCTCGTTTTCCAAACGGCCGTCAATTGCTGAGGCCTTGAGATGCCGAATTTATGTCTTTGTATCAGCCCACAGGATCGCATCATCCAGCGGCCTCTCACCACCGTCTCACTTATGCCCGACATTGACCGATTCGCGGGCAAAGCCGATAGCCGCATTTAAGTGCAGCTTTTATCTGATTCCACGTGCGAGGGATATTATTGCTCAAGCTCACGGACACAGACACACACACGCCGCGACGGCCCATTCGAATCGAAAACAAAAGACGGCCCGACGTATCGTGCGCTTCATCTCCGGTCTCGCCGCCAAACTCGACAAAAAGGTGACCCGAGCGGCACCACCCGGCAGACTTTGCGGCACAAAAACTCGGCCACAGTCGCCTCGCAGGGTCGCCACTGCGAAGCCGCCACGGTGGCGACGGTGCACCGTCGCCGTCGCTGCCGGCGTCGAGGAACACCACCGTGCGTCGTCATCGTCGTCGTCGTCGTCGTCATCGGCGGCGGCGGTGGCGGTGGCGGTGGCGGCGGGCGGCGGCGGGGCGGGGGCGGCGGCGGGGCGGGGGCGGGGTGGGGGCGGGGGCGGGTGCGGCGGCGTGAGAACCGACACTTGGTCGGCATCGCCGCCTAAAAAGATAACACATGAGTCTGCGTCGTCAGCGAACCGGTTTCACATGTGTGTCGCGCCGATCTCGCGCACATGTGACCCGCTTAGCCCGAAGGCCGCCCTCCCCACCCCTCGCTGGACACTTGCGCGCCGCCGCCGTCAGTCTTCCCGTCCGCCGCGCAGAGACATGAGTCAAAACGATGTGCTGAGCTGTCGTCGACGGTGACGGCCCGGAGCGGCCCGGCGCGGCGCTGGGGGGCGACCGGCGGGTGGGGGGTCACCGACGACGTGACGGGTTTGCCTGCGCCGGTAAAAAGCCCCGGCTGGTCGGTAAACAGAGCGGGAACGGACCGCCGAGAGAGAGAGAGAGAGAGAGAGAGAGAGAGAGAGAGAGAGAGAGAGAGAGAGAGAGAGAGAGAGAGAGAGCGAGAGAGAGCGAGCGAGAGCGAGAGCGAGAGCGGAGAGCGAGAGCGAGAGCGAGAGAGCGAGCGAGAGCGAGAGCGAGAGCGAGAGCGAGAGAGAGAGAGAGAGAGAGAGAGAGAGAGAGAGAGAGAGAGAGAGAGAGAGAGAGCGAGAGCGAGAGCG
>JAXIVJ010004626.1:0-81205 GCA_036785665.1 Chirona hameri
ACGACCATCAGAAAATTGAGTTCCAGTAAAAAGGGTGGTTGTTCCGATGAGCTATGTTAAGGAGATGTTGCTTACAAGCATCAGACTCGCCTTAGTGTCCTTGACTGGGTACTGCCCACCACATCAAATCAGATAATTGGTCCCACTGAACGGTGGCTGACCATGTGTTAGTGACGAGATGCCACTATACTGTGTAAACAAAATACCATACCAATGGCCGGACAAGCTCTGATACATCAGACGCTAATACTCGGAATAAGGAGACTAGCGTGAAACCGTTGCACAGTTGGTTTTGGGCAAAACTACCTGGCCACAAGACGGGTAGAGATAGCAGGGCAAACATCAATAATCTCTTTCGTAGAAAGAAACAGATGGTTTTGTGACAATTTGAAGCCTACCCTATACCACTGCATGGCATATTTCTGTTGCAAGCGCGCATGCAGTTTTTTCTCTCGTATAAACCTGTTCAATCCACTGTCTGTATGATGCGTTATTCAACATATTGAGTAAGGCCTCCGGTGTTCGAAAGCAAGTTTCAAATCGACCATTAATATTCCACACAGAAACGTTATGTGTTTGTCCTTAACCTTGCAAGTACCCTCATGTGATGGCTGAAAGTGGTTTGATCGGTATTGCACGTGTTTTGTTTAACTACTTGGGAACTACTATTCACGGCTCCCGTAGGCTTATTTCCGGGAACAAAAGAGCTGCAGGTTTACGCAAGGCCATGAACGTGTTCAGCTATGGTATATGCGATATGGGTGACCATTGAAAGTCTGATGGACGTAGATAACAAATTAGCAATAACGTGTGATACAATTGCACCTTTGCCTAATTGACGGTGTAAAGACCTCTAAATGTGACATATACCTGTCGGGACATCAAATACGTGTCTGAAAAAATTGAGGTGAGAAAATTCAGAAGATAACATTAGTACATTCGATAGCAAGACTTAAAAGGTCACTTGGAAACGTGTTATGCAAGTTTTTCATAATGACGTTTTAAGTACTCCAGCAATGAAAAAGTTTTGATTGATATTCTTGAAATTACAAAAAGACAAATACGCCAGGCCAACAATATTGCACTTCTGCTCTACATCAACAGGTCAAAGTCTATGCCATTCGGTCAGCTCATTTATACCATACTTTACATATATCTGCAGTTTATATCGCATTTTGTATGCGATCTGACGGTAGAAACGATCTGACATGTGTCAATCAATTTTGCGTGTTAGTTAAAAGAAAATATGAATGGTGATGCAGTCAGTCCATATTCACGAAATGGTCATGTCCCGAGAGAATCCCACTCGCTGTTGACTCCATAATTTGGAGTGCACAGCGGAGAATTCTTCCTTTGCCAGAAATAGTTTGCAATGTGAACTGTGTTTGCAATGAACCACACCTTCAGCCGCCTATATTGGAAACAGAAAGCGAGCAAGACAATTTGGAATGTGGCTGTATTTTCTGAGCCGATACGGCGAGAAAGTCCGTTGGTTGCGCACGAAGTAAGTGAGGTTAGATCAAGGTGATAGCAGTACCGGTATAGGTTGGCGCCTCCTTATTGCAGTCTCGCGCGCCAGCGGGACTGGTGTGGAAAAGACGGGGGGATGTCCCGACCGAGGCCGTCCAGCACAGCCTCAGGGCAGAGATGGCGGTATATAAGCCGTCTACAGGCAGCCGATAGATATCAGATCCCGTCAGATTTCCACAGTACAGACATGCAGATGGTAAGCTCTCTGCTTGAATAAGTGTTTTGCGAACATGCATAATTTTGAATGTGAAGATTATTTACGTTCAAGCGATTTGTTATGCATCTAGAGTTTGCTTTAACTACGCATATGCACTTAACAAATACGCATGGTAATATAAGTCAATACGAGGCATTGCCCTAAACCAGGGCTGTAGTTTCATATTCAGTTTGTGGGTGGGCTTCAGCCACTGAAACTTGTCTTCAGCCCCCCCGAACTTGGACGAGGAAGTGGGTCAAATCCGGGGAGAAATCTATACTTTTGTGGATTATCATGGTACTTTAAACGATTTTTCCCAGCTCTGCCCCCCCCATTTTTATGGAGAAGCTACACCCCTGCTCTAAACTATACTTTTACATTTCTTAACAATGACTTCGTTTTCAGTTCGCTCTCGTCTTCGTGGTGGCTGCTGCTGCGGCGGCTCCCCAGTTCGAATTCAACAGCCAGCCGCAGTTCGTCAGCAGCGGCCAGCCGGAGGTCCGAATTCTCAGTCAGAAGAACGAACAGGATCAATTCGGAAATTACGAATACGCATACGAGCAGAACAATGGACAAAAGGTAAAACATCCACCGCGCTAAATTAAATAAACTAGTTCCAAAAAAGAGCTAAAGTTCCTACTGTAGGAAGACTGATGTTTCAACTTTAAAGCTTGAAAACTTCGCATATGCGAAAAATATATTTAAATACTATGGTTTACCTATATAAAGAAGCATAAACTTTACATCAGATTACAACAAATTGTATATTTCAGGTGCAGGAGGTTGGTCGCTTCCAGCCGGGACCTCAGCCCGAGACTGGCAGGCTTGAACAGCAGGGATTCTACGAGTACATCGCTGACGACGGCAACACCTACCGGGTCGACTACACAGCCAACGAGGGCGGATTCCAGACCCGGGGCGCCCACCTGCCTCAGGCGCCAGCTCAGATCCCCGAGTACGCCCAGCTGAGGCGGGAGCACCCGGAGCTGTTCTGGGCTGTGGACGGAGGCGCTGGCGTTGTTAACAACCAGCAGTTCGACAACCAGCTGTTCAACAACCAGCAGTTTGACAACCAGCAGTTCGACAACCAGCAGTTCGACAACCAGCAGTTCGACAACCAGCAGTTCGACAACCAGCAGTTCGACAACCAGCAGTTCGACAATCAGCAGTTCAGCAACCAGCAATTTGACAACCAGCAGCAGTTCGACAACCAGCAGTTCATCCAGCCGCAGCAGTTCAACCAGCCTCAGTTCATCTTTTGAGATGGTGTTTTGATGCCTTTGAGAATGAAGGAGTCGTTTTTATTTGTGTTGTTCCAGAGATTGCATCTCAAATGTCTTGTTTGTGTTACGCTGATATTGTGAATACAACTCCGAATCGTAACAACGTTTTGTAATTTTTGAGTGAAAAAGAATGCATTGGTTTTCTGACCTCCGTAATTTGCTGAGTGAACACGAATGCAGTGGTTTTCTGACCTCTAAAGCTAGTCAGTACAAACCACGCGACTATATCCAACGGTGCATCTAGTACTACTTGCAGACGTTGAAGGCTTTTCATCTTACGCCTGTCGACAGTAAGCTCCTCTCCATGTCCGCACTGGCATGGTGGTCACGGAAATATCGAGCTAATTTGATGGTCCCACTCGAGGTATATCATTCTTCATGACTTCGATAACTTCCGGTCACTAGCATTAGCTGAACCGTTCATTGTAAGAAACAGTCAGCAAAAGACGTGAATCACTGCAAGTCTATGTGGTTCGTCAAAACCCTCGGCAACTTATAGCGAAACGGGTAACACAATCTGAGGAATCACGATGAAGGAATAAATTCTTCCCTCAGACATTCTTTAAGTAATTTGACTCTCAACCCTTAAACTATATCAACAAATATTGAAGACTTAACACGCGCCCTGGAGGGCCTCTGATAATTACGCGCCCTGGAGGGGGGGCGGATTTGCCCCCCCCTATGATCTCGAAAACCACGCAACGCAGCGACAAGCGGGAAACACATTTATATAGCTCGAGACAAGCTCTTTCGAAAGTATTTCGTTCATTTTTTCAGGTCAATATTGAGGTCACCAGAGGTCATCAAGGGTCAGATTTTCAAGTTCTCAAGACTTCGGTTCGAACACCCCAAAATATCTCGGGAACTATATTAGTTAGCAGCAAACAGAAAAAAGCAATCGAAAGTCATTGAAAAATGCAATCGACGAAGATGTCATCAGATTTGAGCTCAGGTCAATAGTTTAGGCTCCAGAGGTCATCGAATGTCAAAAAGGTGATTTTGTTTTCAAAACTGTTTTCCCTCAATAACCTTTTACCTAATAAAGACAAATCAATAATGTTTACGCCATCGCGTGTGTCTTGTCAAGGCGCTTCGAATCATGTTCATGGTGACCGGGTTAGGTCAACTGATAAATTTGACCTCAGGTCAAGGTCAAGTGGTGACCCAAGTTGGTCATGTTGCATATTGGGAGACGTGTCTCGACCAGACAAACATATTGGTACCACTTACTCTTCTCTATCTTCATTATGCCGATAGTTATTGATAAATCAGTGTTGGAGGTCACAAAATTGACCTGACCTTAGGTCACCGATATTAGAATTCCGAGATTATCAAATTGTTGGTATCTATGACTTTATGAAGTCCTGCAAGATTGAAACCGATCGGCGTAAAACTGTGGCTGTGGTACTACTGCAAACATTTTGGAGTTGAGGTCATCACGTGACCTGGTCTGGTGACCTGACCTGAGATGACCTGAGGCCAAGAATTTTACATAATGCGGGAAGTTCATTTCCTAACAGGTATACAAAAAACAGCGGCGCTGCGCGCCGCCGTTTTTGCGCTATCCTCGAAAAACCGGAGGGGTGGGAGGATTTCGCCCCCCTCCAGGGCGCGTGTTAAAGGGAGATAATCACCTTTTGATTTTGTTACCAAAAATGTATTTGGCTATCGTTATGGTATTAAAATGATGTGATCTAAATTTAAGAAAGAAATAAAAAATTCCCTCATTCAAAGTTGGAAGTTTGGGAAAATTAATGATCGGTATTTTCCCTCCACTATTGGAAAGTGCAACATCTGGCGCTTTTGCATCAATCTGTTCAACGTTGTTGAATGGCCACTTCTAAACAAATTGATGACATATTATTATAAGTAAGGTTATAGTCCACTGTTAAACCGACGATTTCAACGCGCTTTTTTCAAATGATTGTTGATTGCTCATAAAAGTTTGGCACATATTCCCAAAAGATAGAGTGCGGGAAACATAATGCTTACCTTCACAATAAATAGCAATGCGTAGGATGGCTAATATACTGAATTCGTTACCGAGTGCTTGCTGATTATAAGCGTGGAACGCTTATCAACTATGACTTGAAATATCTATCGGTAGGAATTGTTATATGCAAAATGTAATGATTTTACAATATATTTTGGTCTTGTCTATCGATTTCAGGTGCTAACTCCATTTTTGTGGAAAAAGGTGATTATCTCCCTTTAACACGCGCCGTCGCCGCTGCGGCTCCTTCCATTCGCCGCCGCCGCTGCTGCTGCCGTCGTTCGCCGTTGCCGTCGCCGGCGCCGCCGCCGTCGCCGCCGCTGCTGATCGCTTGGTCACCTTTCCACTGCTGAGTGTTGTGATTGATCGTCCATTATAAACGATATTGGTAACGAGGGCGCAGTTTCCTTGCTTGGTCGCATACATATGTTGTTTAGTGAGTATGTTGTTTAGTGAGTAATTTCTTAGTTTTAGTTTTGTTTTTACGTTTTTTGATACTTTTTGTTAGTTTCTTCTTCATGATTCGTGTTCGATGATTTGCTTTGATAGAATGTGTCTGGCAAGCTCTGGTAGAGGGTGTCTACGAGCTCTGTTATGTAATATTTTGCATGTAATTATGTCGCAATAAAAGTATTATTATCGGAGAGAAAAAAAAAACACTGAACGGTGGCTGACCATGTGTTAGTGACAAGATGCCGTATTGTATACTGTGTAAACAAAATACCATACCAATGGCCGGAAAAGCTCTGATACATTAGATGCTAAGGCTCGGAATAAGGAGACTAGCGTGAAACCGTTGCACGGTTCGTTTTGGGCAGAAATAACGGGCCACAAGACGGGTAAAGGGTAAATAGCAGGACAAACATCAATAATCTCTTTCCTAGAAAGAAACAGATGGTTTTGTGACAATTTGAAGCCTACCCTATACCACTGCATGGCATATTTCTGTTGCAAGCGCGCATGCAGTTTTTTCTCTCGTATAAGCCTGTTCAATCCACTGTCTGTATGATGCGTTATTCAACATATTGTATAAGGCCTCCGGTGTTCTAAAACAAGTTTCAAATCGACCATTAATATTCCACACAGAAACATTATGTGTTTGTCCTTAACCTTGCAAGTACCCTCATGTGATGGCTGAAAGTGGTTTGAACGGTATTGCACGTGTTTTGTTTAACTACTTGGGAGCTACTATTCACGGCTCCCGTAGGCTTATTTCCGGGAACAAAAGAGCTGCAGGTTTACGCAAGGCCATGAACGTGTTCAGCTATGTTATATACGACATGTGTGACCGGTGGAAGTCTGATGGACGTAGATAACAAATTAGCAATAACGTGTGATACAATTGCACCTTTGCCTAATTGACGGTGTAAAGACCTCTAAATGTGACATATACCTGTCTGGACATCAAATACGTGTCTGAAAAAGTGGAGGTGAGAAAATTCAGAAGATAACATTAGTACATTCGATAGCAAGACTTAAAAGGTCACTTGGAAACGTGTTATGCAAGTTTTTCATCATGACGTTTTAAGTACTCCAGCAATGAAAAAGTTTTGATTGATATTCTTGAAATTACAAAAAGACAAAAACGCCAGGCCAACAATATTGCACTTCTGCTCTACATCAACAGGTCAAAGTCTATGCCATTCGGTCATCTCATTTATACCATACTTTACATATATCTGCAGTTTATATCGCATTTTGTATGCGATCTGACGGTAGAAACGATCTGACATGTGTCAATCAATTTTGCGTGTTAGTTAAAAGAAAATATGAATGGTGATGCAGTCAGTCCATATTCACGAAATGGTCATGTCCCGAGAGAATCCCACTCGCTGTTGACTCCATAATTTGGAGTGCACAGCGGAGATTTCTTCCTTTGCCAGAAATAGTTTGCAATGTGAACTGTGTTTGCAATGAACCACACCTTCAGCCGCCTATATTGGAAACAGAAAGAGAGCAAGACAATTTGGAATGTGACTGGATTTTCTGAGCCGATACGGCGAGAAAGTCCGTTGGTTGCGCACGAAGTAAGTGGCGTTAGATCAAGGTGATAGCAGTACCGGTATAGGTTGGCGCCTCCTTATTGCAGTCTCGCGCGCCAGCGGGACTGGTGTGGAAAAGACGGGGGGGTGTCCCGACCGAGGCCGTCCAGCACAGCCTCAGGGCAGAGATGGCGGTATATAAGCCGTCTACAGGCAGCCGATAGATATCAGATCCCGTCAAATCTACACAGTACAGACATGCAGATGGTAAGCTCTCCGCTTGAATAAGTGTTTTGCGAACATGCATAATTTTGAATGTGAAGATTATTTACGTTCAAGCGATGTGTTATGCAACTAGAGTTTGCTTTAACTACGCATATGCACTTAACAAATACGCATGGTAATATAAGTCAATACGAGGCATTGCCCTAAACCAGGGCTGTAGTTTCATATTCAGTTTGGGGGTGGGCTTCAGCCACTGAAACTTGTCTTCAGCCCCCCCCCCGAACTTGGACGAGGAAGTGGGTCAAATCCGGGGAGAAATCTATACTTTTGTGGATTATCATGGTACTTTAAACGATTTTTCCCAGCTCTGCCTCCCCCCCATTTTTATGGAGAAGCTACACCCCTGCTCTAAACTATACTTTTACATTTCTTAACAATGACTTCGTTTTCAGTTCGCTCTCGTCTTCGTGGTGGCTGCTGCTGCGGCGGCTCCCCAGTTCGAATTCAACAGCCAGCCGCAGTTCGTCAGCAGCGGCCAGCCGGAGGTCCGAATTCTCAGTCAGAAGAACGAACAGGATCAATTCGGAAATTACGAATACGCATACGAGCAGAACAATGGACAAAAGGTAAAACATCCACCGCGCTAAATTAAATAAGCTAGTTCCAAAAAAGAACTAGAGTTCCTACTGTAGGAGGACTGATGTTTCAACTTTAAAGCTTGAAAACTTCGCATATGCGTTAAATATATTTAAATACTATGGTTTGCCTATATAAAGAAGCATAAACTTTACATCAGATTACAACAAATTTTATATTTCAGGTGCAGGAGGTTGGTCGCTTCCAGCCGGGACCTCAGCCCGAGACTGGCAGGCTTGAACAGCAGGGATTCTACGAGTACATCGCTGACGACGGCAACACCTACCGGGTCGACTACACAGCCAACGAGGGCGGATTCCAGGCCCGGGGCGCCCACCTGCCTCAGGCGCCAGCTCAGATCCCCGAGTACGCCCAGCTGAGGCGGGAGCATCCGGAGTTGTTCTGGGCTGTGGACGGAGGCGCTGACGTTGTTTTCAACAACCAGCAGTTCGGCAACCAGCAGTTCGACAACCAGCAGTTCATCCAGCCGCAACCGTTCAACCAGCCTCAGTTTATCTTCTGAGATGGTGTGTTAGTGCATTTGAGAATGAATGTGTCATTTTGTTTGTGTTGTTTAAGAGATTGTACCTCAAATGTCTTGTTTGTGTTACGCTGATATTGTGAATACAACTCCGAATCGTAACAGCATTTTGTAATTTTTGAGTGAAAAAGAATGCAGTGGTTTTCTGACATAAGTAATTGTTGGAGTTAAAAAGAATGCAGTAGTTTTCTGACCTACGTATTTGTTTGAGTGAAAAAGAATGCAGTGGTTTTCTGACCTACGTATTTGTTTTGAGTGAACACGAATGCAGTAGTTTTCTGACCTCTAAAGCTAGTCAGTACAAACCACGCGGCTATATCCAACGGTGCATCTAGTACTACTTTCAGACGTTGAAGGCCTTTCATCTTACGCCTGTCGACAGTAAGCTCCTCTCCATGTCCGCACTGGCATGGCGGTCACGGAAATATCGAGCTAATTTCATGGTCCCACTCGAGGTAAATCATTCTTCATGACTTCGATAACTTCCGGTCACTAGCAGTAGCTGAACCGTTCATTGTAAGAAACAGTCAGCAAAAGACGCGAATCACGGCGAGTCTCTGTGGTTCGTCAAAACCCCCGGCAACTAATACCGAAACGGTTAACAAAATCTGAGGAATCACGATGAAGGATTAAAGTAATCATTGAAAATTCTTTTAGTAATTTGACTCTTTGTCCCTTAACCCTATTTGTAACAGGCTCCTGGCTACCCCTATTTGTAACAGGGGGGGGGGGGCGGATTCCACCCCCCCCCCCCCCGAGATCTCAAGATCTACCAGTTCGATTTTCAAAAATGAAACAGTGTTTGGTTCCCCTCAACACGATCTACATTTCTAAAAAAATCAAAAAACTCTAAATTTTGTATAGGGGGGGGGGGGCAACAGGGGGGCAAAAACGACAAATTTTAGTGGTATTTTTGATCGAACATAGCTTTCACGTTTATAGACCGATTTTAACACAACTAATAGGAATCGATAGAGATTGAATTTGAAAATGATATATAACGGTGACGTTTGAAAATTCTAAAATCATAGGCGTGTGCAAATCACTCAATATGGGGGTGAAGTAAATGCGTAATTAAACCATTTATTGATGTTGTTTTTTTGATAAAGGAAATGGTATGTGATTGTGACATTAGACAAAACAGTTATAAATCATATTTTTTGCTATAGGCGGTACCAGGTTAGTGAAAAAGGGAGGTCAAATTGGGAAAAAAATATTAACCGCAGACAAGTTGATACCCAGCACTATAAATATGTTACTGATCGTAGATAGTTCCTTTTTGCATGTTGTACTTCATCATAGGCGTTTCCAGGATCCTAACTGGGGCGGCGCAAGACCTTTTTATAAGTATATTATCCGCTATTATGATATTGCAGGTACAATATCTGGAACAACACAAAACAAAGCCTGACTCCTTCATTTTCAAATGCACCAAAACAACATCTCAGAAGATGAACTGAGGCTGGTTGAACTACTGCGGCTGGTTGAACTGCTGCTGGTTGTAGAATTGCTGATTGTTTAACTGGTTGAACTGCTGGTTGTTAACAACATCAGCGCCTCCCTCCACAGCCCTGAACAGCTCCGGGTGCTCCCGCCTCAGCTGTGCGTACTCGGGGATCTGAGCTGGCGCCTGAGGCAGGTGGGCGCCCCGTGCCTGGAATCCGCCCTCGTTGGCCGTGTAGTCGACCGGTAGGTGTTGCCGTCGTCAGCGATGTACTCGTAGAATCCCTGCTGTTCACGCCTACCGGTCTCGGGCTGAGGTCCCGGCTGGAAGCGACCGACCTCCTGCACCTGAAATCGAAAGTCAATTGTAAGACAATGTAAGATAGATGTTGCTTCATAAAGATAAAGGTTGAGGTTATTGCGAAAACACTGACTTGAAAGTGGTTCCTGGGCTTCTAAATTTAACTCAATCTTCCTACACATTATATCTTTTTAAAATTGAGAACAAACTGCATAATATAGACCAGATTTCTTACCTAAAACCTCCAATCAATGTTACATCAGAGCTTGAGCCCTAGCATGCAGATGTTTTGATGACAATGTTCAAGAGAATGTATTTTATGTTATTTAGCGCGGTGGATGTTTTACCCTTTGTCCATTGTTCTGCTCCTATGCGTATTCGTAATTCCCGAATTGGTCCTGGTCGTTCTTCTGACTGAGAATTCGGACCTCCGGCTGGCTAATGCTGACGAACTGCGGCTGGCTGTTGAATTCGAACTGCGTAGTCGCCGCTGCAGCAGCCACCACGAAGACGAGAGCGAACTGAAATCCAAGTCATTGGTAAGAATTTAAAAGCATAGTTTAAGGCACGGCATGTCATCGACTTCATTATCATGGATATCTGTTTGGTGTTTATGCACTTAATTGAAAAGGGAATAAACACTACGCCAAACAATTACTAATAAATCATATGATAGTGAATAATATTCACATCCAGAAATAGGTATATCTGCAAAACGCTTTTTCAATCGGAGACCTTACCATCTGCATGGTGCAATGTGATGTTTTGAGATGTTGTAATGTCCAATGACTGCCTGCAGACGGCTTATATACCGCCATCTCTGTCCTGAGGCTGATGAGGCTTTGCTGGACGGCCTCGGCCGGGACATCTCCTCGCCGACATCGCCATCGCCGGGTCTTTTCCACACCAGTCCCGCTGGCGCGCGAGACTGCAATAAGGAGGCGCCAACCTATACCGGTACTGCTATCACCTGGATCTAACGTCACTTACTTCGTGCGCAACCAACGGTCTTTCTCGAAGCATTCGTTCAATAACTCTAACCTGACATTCCAAATATCACATACCACATATAAATATCACATGCTTAGCGCACACCAACCTTTCTCGCCGTATCGGTAGCAGAAGACATTCCAGAGCACATTAATTTTGTTGACTGCATTCACTGCATTCACTGCATTTACTACATTCACTGCATTCACTCCATATAATAGTATGATGTACTTATGACCGACAATGTGGGTGGGTCATGGTGGTGGTATGACCGACAGTGTCGGTTGGTCACGGTGGTGGTATGACCGACAGTGTGTGTGGGCCACGGTGATGGTATGACCGACAGTATCGGTGAGTCATGGTGGCGGTATGACCGACGGTGTGGGTGGGTCACGGTGGTGGTATGACCGACAGTGTGGTTGGGTCACGGTGGTGGTATGACCGACAGTGTGGGTGGGTCACGGTGGTAGTATGACTGACAGTGTCGGTTGGTCACGGTGGTGGTATGACCGACAGTGTGTTTGGGTCACGGTGGTGATATGACCGACAGTATGGGTGGGTCACGGTGGTGGTACGACCGACAGTGTGGGTGGTTCACGGTAGCGGTATGATCGTCAGTGTTGGTGGGTCACGGTGGTGGTATGACCGACATTGTGGGTGGGTCACGGTGGTGGTATGGCCGACAGTGTGGGTTGATCACGGTGGTGGTATGACCGACAGTGTGGGTGGGTCACGGTGGTGGTATGACCGACAGTGTGGGTTGATCACGGTGGTGGTATGACCGACAGTGTCGGTGGGTCACGGTGGTGGTATGACCGACAGTGTGGGTGGGTCACGGTGGTGGTATGACCGACGGTCACGGTTTGGCAGTTCTGACTGCAGCTGTGGTAACCAGCCGGGTCTCCCCGTGACCGCCAGACGGGGGTGGCTGGAACGGGCAGACCAAGGCCGTCCGGCGCAGCCTCAGGGCAGAGATGGCGGTATATAAGCCGTCTGCAGGCAGCCGATAGATATCAGATCCCGTCAGATCTCCACAGTACAGACATGCAGATGGTAAGCTCTCCGCTTGAATACGGATTTGGCTTAATTGTGAATATGCACGATTAGTAGTTGATAATAATCATGAAGTTATTAGTTATTAAGTAAATTAAGTAGTTATTAAGTTATTTTCATTAAATTGCGTATAGTATGCCTTAAACATATCAGGGTGATAATAATAATCCATAATTCCCAAAGCTCTGCTTTCAAAACGCTTAAGAATCACTTCGTTTCCAGTTCGCTCTCCTCTTCGTGGTGGCTGCTGCTGCGGCGGCTCCGCAGTTCGAATTCAACAGCCAGCCGCAGTTCGTCAGCAGCGGCCAGCCGGAGGTCCGAATTCTCAGTCAGAAGAACGACCAGGACCAAGTCGGAAACTATGAATACGCCTACCAGCAGGACAACGGACAACAGGTGATGATTTGCTGAATAATTAAGTGGTACATTACTTTACAAGTTGAAGGAATACAAATCACAGTCTCATGCTTGATGCTATATCTTTTCTTTCTAAAAATCAACATCTTTTCTAAAAATAATATTTAACGAGTGTTTATTGTCAGTATTCTTACAATAATATGGGCCTGCCTCAAAGAAGTGCTTTCGTACCAAATTCAAATAGAGTATACTACTTACTTCAGGTACAACCTACATCTTTTGATCAAAAACGAAAGATGAGGACAGCCGTGAGAAGTTACGGCATATATGCAGTAACTTCTTTTCTAATTTTCTTTTGACAAAAATGCCTATGGTCTGTAACTGTAGCAGCTGAAACTCCAGCTAGATACAAACTCTCAGTGTCCATTGCTTGTTGTATAACATCGCAGGTCCAGTTGTGTCCTAATCCTCCATTGCCACGATTTGCTACATGTCAAACTTAATCACGATCTTGGCATATTTGTCGATATTCTGTTGTGTTTTAACTTTAGTGGGTGTTTGTCTACAGGTGCAGGAGGTTGGTCGCTTCCATCCGGGAACTCAGCCTGAGACTGGCAGGCTTGAACAGCAGGGATTCTACGAGTACATCGCTGACGACGGCAACACCTACCGGGTCGACTACACAGCCAACGAGGGTGGATTCCAGGCCCGGGGCGCCCACCTGCCTCAGGCGCCAGCTCAGATCCCCGAGTACGCCCAGCTGAGGCGGGAGCACCCGGAGCTGTTCTGGGCTGTGGACGGAGGCGCGGGCGTTGTTCTCAACAACCAGCAGTTCGACAACCAGCAGTTCATCCAGCCGCAGCAGTTCAACCAGCCGCAGCAGTTCAACCAGCCGCAACAGTTCAACCAGCCCCAGTTCATCTTCTGAGATGGTGTGTTGGTGCAATTGAGAATGAAGGAGTCATTTATGTTTGTGTTTTTTTTTAGAGATTGGACCCCAAATGTCTTGTTTGTGTTACGCTGATATTATGAATACAACTCCGAATCGTAAACACATTTTATTTTATATATGTATATATTTTATTTATTTATTGACAATGAGCAACAGGCATTAACCCAATTACAGCAATTAAAACACGACGACACGACAGCAGCAGACACACGCACACAGTTGACAACAGACGAGGCAAATATGATAACGAAAATGTGATACTAAAATAGAACAAAAGTTCATGAAACAGTAAATATGAATACATTAAAAATAAACATAGGTGAACAATAGTTCACAGGCATGCTTTGAGGCTACGCAGACATAATACAACGCTTGTAAAAGAAGACATAAGATCGGTAAATGAGAAAAGTCCAGCAGTAAAATAAGAGTAATAAATCTCGCATGCTCACCTCACACACGCCCACACACAATCCCAACTCATCGCCACCAGTGTTGTGCAGCCTATACCGCCATACTCTTGACATATGATTCCACCTGCATTCTAAAAGCTCCTAAGGTATCATTGAAAAGGTCTGATGCAAGACAGGCAGACAGGAATAGGTTGGTGTTGCGAGACGCCCGCGCAAAGACGTCACGTTTAACAGTTTCCACTCTAGCGAATGGGACGTGCAAGATGGTGTGCGACGCTGCGCGGGTATGCCGTGTTGATATTTGCAAGGAAAAGCTTTGAAGAAGCAAAGAAGACTCGATCCGTCCTGAGAAGATTCTATGAAGAAATAGTATGTCCTACTGCACTCTTCTCTGAGCAAGCGAGGCGATATTAAAGACTGTAAAAGATCTGAATATGAATATGAGGTTTGTAATTTTTGAGTGAAAAAAGAATGCAGTGGTTTTCTGACCTACGTATTTGTTTTGAGTGAAAAAGAATGCAGTAGTTTTCTGACCTCTATAGCTAGTCAGTACAAACCACGCGACTATATCCAACGGTGCATCTAGTACTACTTGCAGACGTTGAAGGTCTTTCATCTTACGCCTGTCGACAGTAAGCTCCTCTCCATGTCCGCACTGGCATGGTGGTCACGGAAATATCCAGCTAATTTGATGGTCCCGCTAGAGCTAAAAACTTCTTCATGACTTCATTAACTTGAGGTCACTAGCAATAGCAACCGTTCATTGTAAACAAAAACAAAAAACCAGTCAGCAAAACACGCTAATCACGGCGAGTCTCTGTTGTTCGTCAAAAGCCTCGGCTACTAATACCGAAACGGTTAACACAATCTAAGGAATCAAGATGAAGGAGTAAAGTCTTCCTTTGAACATTTTCTTAGTTATGTGACTCTTAGTCCCTTAACCCGCGCCCCGCTGGGGTCGGCATCCGAACGCGTCCCGCTGGGGGGGGGGGATATTACCCCCCTCCCCCCCTCGTATCTTACGAACCAATGGCTGCACCGGGACACGCTAGGCGACGATCGAAAGCTCTTAAGGCGACGAATATAATGTACACCCGAAATTCTTAAAATAAGGCCACATGTCAGGTCACGATCAGGTCAAATGTCAAGCTTGAGGTATTTTAGTTTTGGAGCCATACTGTCCATCCAAAGCCTTAGATTGCGACTATTATCGCACAAAGTGCTCTCAAAGGTATAATGCATCTCCCGTATAAGCGAAAGTGAAATTGAAAGTATTGGTCAAGGTCAAGGTCAGGTCACAGGTCTACGAAAGGTCACAGGTCTACGAAAGCCATGTGACACATGTTGTATGGGTTATTTTACACGGCGAATTGGATAGAAACAGCCATTTTCAGCTTGCCATTTTCAGCAGTCTGACCCCATATAATTGCCATCAGGTCAAGGTCAGGTCACAATAAGAATACAATTTGAAATTGATTAATCTAAATAAAAAAGACATGTTTCTAGACCAGCTTTGTCTCAGAAATACAGCCGTGGTATTCATTTGTATGTATCTAATCACTAAAACGTATACACGGAAATTCACAAAATGACGTCATGAGTTACTTATATAGATATCTTTATTTTGAATGACTTAGAGAGCCATAAGTCATTCAAAATAAAGATATTGCTTTGAAATTTTGTTTGAGTATCATCCATACTTGGTTCTCTAAAATTTATTCTGTTTTTTTATATCTTTTAAAATACAAATATTTTGCGGAAATACAAAAAAAAAATGGGTGTCAAAAACCAACATTTCGTAAATCCGAGAGAAACAGGGTGAAGAAAATGTCCTTTCCTTCCTTATAACGTTTTTTATTTGCAATTTGCATTAACACTCGATTTTCTACGAATTTGCAAACATTAATCGTTTTTCCACCCAAAATGGCATGACATGACGTCATTAAAAAGCCAATATCTTCCAAAGCACTTCATCAATTTAAGTAAAATTTCGTGAGAAGACGTAGCATTAATGCAGCATAGGGTACTGAAAGTGTGACGTCGGTATTTCCCATAGTTTTCAACCTATTTATACAATCCGGGAGAAGGAGGGGTGGTAAAATTTACCCCCCTCCCCCAAGCGGGGCGCGGGATAAATTGTGGGTTACCTGATGGACATCAGGGACAGAGGTCAGATTGGGTGCCTAACTACAGCTGACACCTCGAAGGCCTTTGACAGCGTCCAGCATCTTCGACTGCTGGAGAAGCTTGCGTGGTATGGCATACAAGACCACTGGTTCCGTGACTGGCTTGGGGATCGATATCAGAAGGTTAGGGGCGGGGAAACATCATTACCAATCACTCATGGCGTGGTTCAGGGGTCGCTGCTGGGACCAATCCTATTTTTAATTTTCACAAACGATTTGCCGTCTTACCTCAATGATAGTAAAATTGTAATGTACACCGACGACGTTCCTCCATCAGGGAGAGACCCGACATGTCCTAGACCTTCAGAGCGGGGTGGAGCACACGGTAAACGTAGCACAGCGATGGTTCATGGCAAACAGTCTCAAAATTAATCCCACAAAGACCGACCTAGTGCTTATAAAGCCCAAAAGATGCCAAATGAACCACAATTTTTCTGTCCGATTTGGCGAAGCTCAAATTCATCCATCGGCCACTGTTAAAGTTTTCGGGGTTATGGTCGACAGTAATCTCACATTTGAATCGCAAGTCTCATCAGTTATACGCCGATGCTACGCGACGATGGGGGGACTAGCAAAATTGGCTCGCTCACTTCCGGAAGGGGTAAAGAAAATGATCATTGAGGCTTTAGTTTTTCCCCATCTATCATATTGCATTACAGTTTGGGCCGGCTGTGGCATAATCCAAAAACACCGAATCCAAAAGGTGATAAATCACTGTGCGCAAATTGTCAAGGGCGCGAGACGTTCCGCCCACGTATCACCGATGTTGCGCGAACTGAAGTGGCCGAGAGTGGATGACTTGGTGGCAGAGCGCGACATAGCCATCATGCACTGGCTGCTATTCAATGACCAGGCGCCGGCTAGTCTAAGCGAGCGTGTACTGTACCGTGGAAACGCATCGGCTAGGGAGACGCGAGCGACCGACACCGGTCAGCTGCAAATACCGCGGGTACGCACTGAGCATGCTCGGAAATTTGTCCATTTCCGTGCCGCAGGTCAGTGGAACAACGCGCCCACAGTAGTCAGGGAAGCTAGGACCGCCGCAAAGTGTCGTAGAACAGCCAAACAGTGGCTACTCGAATCAGACCAGTGACGAAAACGAGTATGTACTCCTGTCGCCTTGTATGTCGCCTTGTAATGACTAAAGCATCTTTAGGATTGTATCGCCCTCATGTGTTTATATTTTACGATTGTGATCGCCTGTAACTTGACGCTAAGACGTTAAAGCCAGGTTGAGTGGAGAGCTTAAGAAATAAATGATGATGATGATGATAAACCAAATAAACAAATATTGAAGATGTAATAGAAATTAATACTATTTTCTTCGGCTTCAAATAGAAAGTTTTGCAAGTAAACATTCCATTTTTTAATGTACATACCAGGGAAATGTAATTTGTGATGCCTATAAGATTACCAGTAAAACGCCTAATGTTTGTTATAGTAAGTCCTTACCGGGTGGCGGCAGCTGATAATAGCAAAGACGTCGCTTAGCATTATACCATCTGTAATCTATATAAGTATGGGAAAACATTATAACATCTTTGTGCGGAAATGTAAATGGCAGCTTACAGTCATACATTAGTTTGTCTGCTAAACTTGATTTGAAAAGAATCAGTGGTAGCTGAAATTTGAACTACCGGCACGCCGTGCACATATGAAGGTGACATTAGTGTCTGTCACGTGCAAGGAAGCTTCCAGTCATGTCTCAGCCCACACCCCAAATTTGATCTCAATTGATCTAGACGTTTCCGTGATAAGAAAGAGGGGTCCGGGGCCTGCATTATAGAACCATACTTGGAGTTGATATGAACAGTAAATTGTATTATATCCTTGTCTAAGATGGAAGACCTCCCACGCTCGAGGACCTCACTAGCAGCGGCGTCGTCTGTGGCCGTCACCTGGTTGTGTAATGACCAGAGATGTAGGTCAGCAAGCCACTGCGCTATTTTATCCCTTAAACAACTGCCAAATACAGTTATGATTCACAGCTATATTCACATTACTGAGTTACACAGTAAAGACATTTGAGGTACAATATCTGGAACAACACAAACAAAATGACACATTCATTCTCAAGGGCACCAAAACACCATATCAGAAGACGAACTGAGGCTGGTTGAACTGCTGCGGCTGCTTGAACTGCTGGTTGTCGAACTGCTGGTTGTCGAACTGCTGGTTGTTGAGAACAACGCCAGCGCCTCCGTTCTCGGCCCAAAACAGCTCCGGGTGCTCCCGCCTCAGCTGGGCGTATTCGCGGATCTGAGCTGGCGCCTGAGGCAGGTGGGCGCCCCGAGCCTGGAATCCGCCGTCGTTGGCCACATAGTCAACCCGGTAGGTGTTGCCGTCGTCAGCGATGTACTCGTAGTACCCCTCTTGTTCAAGCCTGCCAGTCTCGGGCTCAGGTCCAGGCTGGAAGCGACCGACCTCCTGCACCTGAAATCCAGCCATAAATGTTGTTCATTTGGAACATGTTGAAGCTGTTGATAGTTTAAGTGCACTGTCGTATTTGTTTTGTGTGAAACCACACTCACACAATCGCGACACACGACCTGGGTGTTAACTCCTACCACAGAGGTTAATTTGGAAAATTACTCATGCATGGGGTGTAATTGTTGAGGCTTCGCTATCGACACTCATGGCAGACACCGGCGTGGTGTGTCAGTGCCGACCACCATCGCATTGTGTGTTCGTCATCGCTGCATGGGGTGTCGAGGTGTCGCAATTATCATGCGGGGGTTGTCGATTGACGCCTCAGCCAGGCGTATTGCAGAAGTTCGTTTACCACTGGGAGAGGTGTGACGGTCGCCGCCGCTTGGGGTATCGTGACGCAGACGGCGGCGCGGCGTTAGATGCGCTCGCAAATCGCCGCGGGGCGGCCGTGCCGGAGAGCGGCGATGTGCGCAGTGCAGTCAGAGTGCGTGCAGAGTGCGTGCGTCGACCGTTGTCAGTGTTCAAGTTGCCGTTGAGTTGCGAAAGGCTGTCAATCGTGCTGTCGTGATCGGAGTTATAAGTACGTAATTGTGAGTTGTGAGTGCGTTCTTTCGTGCGTTATTTTGATCTTAGAAATGTAGTTAGTTGTGAATTTGTGATCGATAAACATTAGGTATGATAGCCTCTATATGTTTCATGACCTCCTGTCACAACCAATTGTATTGCTTATCCGGTCGGAGCTGCACCGACCAAGCTTCTAAAAACATATGAATATACGTAGCTGACTGTTGATCCATGGTAACAATGCATATTTATGAGTATGCATGATGAAGATGATTTGTGATGTTGATGTTGATACATGGATCTGTTTACAATAATTTACGGTTTTGTTAATACAATGGTTTTGCACGGAAATGTACTAATTTTTAGTTGCTCAGATTGGGAAGGTTGGCGCGAGTGGTCAGTCAGGTCAGAGTGTTCAGATTGGTATGAGTCTTGCGAGTTGCAACACGTCTCTGAGCCGGCGCCCGGCGGCGGCCGCCGCCCGCCATGCGTCTGCGTCACGACACCCCAAGCAGCAGCGACCGTTACACCTCTCCCAATGGTAAATGAACTCCCGCAATTCGCCTGGCTGAAGTGTCAATCGACACCCCACGCATGCGTATTGCGACACTTCGACACCCCATGCAGCAGATATCAAGGGTGTTCCGTTAAATCTATACACCCCATGCAGCGGCGATCGCGGTTGTTCCGCTACACCTCCCTGAGTGCTAAACAAAACACCTTCCAGGTGACGTATTTTAGGTTGTGTGGGCATCACACGGGCTAGGGGTGTTGACACCCTGCGCGGGTGTTCAGTTTTTGTGAGTGCAGCTGGACAAATATGATCCAAAGGGAAAACATGTATTTGGTGGAGGCAAAAGTCTGGCATTAGGCACTGTCATTAAGCCAGAAATATATCATGATAAGAGGCTTATGCCATGGGTTATGCTCTATTTTCGAATACAAATTGTCTTACCTTTTGTCCATTGTCTTGCTCGTATGCGTATTCGTAGTTTCCGACTTGGTCCTGTCCGAACTTTTGACTGATAATTCGGACCTCCGGCTGGCCGCTGCTGAAGAACTGCGGCTGGTTGCTGAACTCTGATTGGGGAGCCGCCGCAGCAGCAGCCATCACGAAGACGAGAGCGAACTGCAAACAAATATTGAATTTTAACCAAAGGATCGCAACTAAAACATCTATCACGTATCACATTGTTGGTCTTTACTTTGGAAATTACACTCAGTCCAAACGCTGCACAATTCCTTACCAGCTTCATGTTTGTGATGTGAAGACGCGGTGTGAAGACCAGGCTGGTTGTGATATCAGCTGGCTGCCGGCAGACAGCTTATATACCGCCTTCTCAGCTCCGCCCAGTACCGGCCGGTCCTGTTCTGTACACGACACCCCATCTGCCTCCTGTGTAACCTCCCGGTCAAACAAGTGACATGACAGCGCGGCGGTGTGGCTCCGACGCGACTGGGAGGCTCTCCGTTCCGCCGGTTTGAAGCAACCTCGACATATACATGGGCGACTCCTAGCCTGGAGTAGATGCTATTTCTGCACTCTGCCCATCCACTATGTGGGTGTGTCTATGTATCTACTCGTACGGTGGGTGTGTAGACGTTAGATCACTGTCTTCCCGGATCATCAAGTGTGTGTGGGGTTCAGCAAACGGTGTAGGTGGTCTTCCCCAGTTCATCAAGCGTGGGTGAGGTACATCAAGCGGTGTAGGTAGTCCTCCCCGAATCATCAAGCGTGTGTGGGGTACAGCAATCGGTGTAGGCGGTATTCCCCGGATCATCAAACGTGGGTGGGGTACAGCAAGCGGTGTAGGTGGTACTCTCCGGATTATCAAGCGTGGGTGGGGTACATCAAGCGGTGTAGGTGGTATTCCCCAGATCATCAAGCGTGGGTGGGGTACAGCAAGCGGTGTAGGTGGTCCTCCCCGGATCATCAAGCGTGGGTGGGTACATCAAGCGGTGTAGGTGTCCTTTACGGATCATCAAGCGTGGGTGTGGGGTACAGCAAGCGGTGTAGGTGGTCCTCCCCGGATCATCAAGCGTCGGTGGGGCACAGCAAGCGGTGTAGGTGGTCTTCCCCAGATCATCAAGTGTTTGTGGGGTACAGCAAGCGGTGTAGGTGGTCTTCCCCAATTCATCAAGCGTCAGTGGGGTATACAGCAAGCGGTGTAGGTGGTCTTCCCCAGATCATCAAGTGTTTGTGGGGTACAGCAAGCGGTGTAGGTGGTCTTCCCCAATTCATCAAGCGTCAGTGGGGTATACAGCAAGCGGTGTAGGTGGTCTTCCCCAGATCATCAAGCGTGTGTGGGGTACAGCAAGCGGTGTAGGTGGTCTTCCCCAGATCATCAAGCGTGTGTGGGGTACAGCAAGCGGTGTAGGTGGTCTTCCCCAGATCATCAAGTGTTTGTGGGGTACAGCAAGCGGTGTAGGTGGTCTTCCCCAATTCATCAAGCGTCAGTGGGGTATACAGCAAGCGGTGTAAGTGGTCTTCCCCAGATCATCAAGCGTGTGTGGGGTACAGCAAGCGGTGTAGGTGGTCTTCCCCAGTTCATCAAGCGTCAGTGGGGTATACAGCAAGCGATGTAGGTGGTCCTCTCCGGATCATCAAGCTTGGGTGGGGTAAATCAAGCGGTGTAGGCGGTCTTCCCCGGATCATCAAGCGTGGGTGGGGTACAGCAAGCGGTGTAGGTGGTCCTCCCCGGATCATCAAGCGTGGGTGGGGTACAGCAAGCGGTGTAGGTGGTATTCCCCAGATCTTCAAGCGTGGTTGGGGTACAGCAAGCGGTGTAGGTGGTCTTCCCGGATCATCAAGCGTGGGTGGGGTACACAGCAAGCGGTGTATGTGGTCTTCCCCGGGTCATCAAGCGTGGGTGGGGTACAGCAAGCAGTGTAGGTGGTCTTCCAGGATCATAAAGCGTGGGTGGGGTATACAGCAAGCGGTGTAGGTGGTCTTCCCCGGATCATCAAGCGTGGGTGGGGTATACAGCAAGAGGTGTAGGTGGTCCTCCCCGGATCATCAAGCGTGTGTGGGGTACATCAAGCGGTGTAGGTGGTCTTCCCCGGATCATCAAGCGTTGGTGGGGTACAGCAAGCAGTGTATTTGGTCTTCTCTAGACCATCAAGCGTAGGTGGGGCACAGCAAGCGGTGTAGATGGTCCTCTACAGATCTTCAAGCGTGGGTGGGGTTCAGCAAGCGGTGTAGGTTTTCCCTTAGCAGCAGTCGCCTGTTGTGGGTGGGGTACAGCAGGCGGTATAGGTGGTCCTCCCCGGATCATCAAGCGGTGGTGGGGTACATCAAGTGGTGTAGGTGGTCCTCAACGGATCATCAAGCGTGGGTGGGGTACAGCAAGCGGTGTAGGTGGTCTTCATCGGATCATCAAGGGTGGGTGGGATACATCAAGCGGTGTAGGTGGTCTTCCCCGGATCATCAAGCGTGGGTGGGGTACATCCAGCGGTGTAGTATGTGGTCTTCCCCGGATCATCAAGCGTGGGTGGGGTACAGCAAGCGGTGTAGGTGGTCCTCCCCGGATCATCAAGCGGTGGTGGGGTACATCAAGTGGTGTAGGTGGTCCTCCACGGATCATCAAGCGTGGGTGGGGTACAGCAAGCGGTGTAGGTGGTCTTCATCGGATCATCAAGGGTGGGTGGGATACATCAAGCGGTGTAGGTTGTCTTCCCCAGATCATCAAGCGTGGGAGGGGTACATGAAGCGGTGTAGGTGGTCTTCCACGGATCATAAAGTGTGAGTGGGGTTCAGCAAGCGGTGTAGGTGGTCCTCTACGGATCATCAGGCGTGGGTGGGGTACAACAAGCGGTTTTAGTGGTTCTCCCCAGATCATCAAGCGTGGGTGGGGTACAGCAAGCGGTGTAGGTGGTCTTCCCCGGATCATCAAACGGGTGTGGGGTACATCAAGCGGTGTAGGTGGTCTTCCACGGATCATCAAACGTGGGTGGGGTACAGCAAGCGGTGTAGGTGGTCTTCCCCGGATCATCAAACGGGTGTGGGGTACATCAAGCGGTGTAGGTGGTCTTCCCCGGATCATCAAACGGGTGTGGGGTACAGCAAGCGGTGTATGTGGTCTTACACGGATCATCAAGCGTCGGTGGGTTACAGCAGGCGGTGTAGGTGGTTTTACACGGATCATCAAGCGTAGGTGGGGTACAGCAAGCGGTGTAGGTGGTCTTCCACGGATCATCAAGCGTGGGTGGGGTACATCAAGCGGTGTAGGTGGTCCTCTACGGATCATGAAGCGTGTGTGGGGTACAGCAAGCGGTGTAGGTGGTCCCTTAGCAGCAGTCGCCTTTCTGACTGAACAGTAGTAGCGATGTCGTATGTGCAGCTACAGATGGAACAGTTGCTATATGTGCTATGTGTACTCATTATATGCTACAGCTGGCAGCTGCTACTGATCCTACACATGCTACAACTACTGCTGGTGCTACCGGCGCATCAGGCGCTACAAGTGATTCTGGAGCTAACGATGCTACTGGAGCTGCAATTGCTACAGCTGTCACTGGTGCTACTGGCGCATCAGGCGCTACAAGTGATTCTGGAGCTAACGATGCTACTGGAGCTGCAATTGCTACAGCTGCCAATGGTTCTACTGGCGCATCAGGTGCTACAAGTGATTCTGGAGATAACGATGCTACTGGAGCTGCAATTTCTACAGCTGCCACTGGTTCTACTGGCGCATCAGGCGCTACAAGTGATTCTGGCCCTAACGATGCTACATGAGCTGCAATTTCTACAGCTGCCACTGGTTCTACTGGCGCATCAGGCGCTACAAGTGATTCTGGCCCTAACGATGCTACTGGAGCTGCAATTTCTACAGCTGCCACTGGTACTACTGGCGCATCAGGTGCTACAAGTGATTCTGGAGCTAACGATGCTACCGGAGCTGCAATTTCTACAGCTGCCACTGGTACTACTGGCGCATCAGGTGCTACAAGTGATTCTGGAGCTAACGATGCTACCGGAGCTGCAATTTCTACAGCTGCCACTGGTACTACTGGCGCATCAGGTGCTACAAGTGATTCTGGAGCTAACGATGCTACCGGAGCTGCAATTTCTACAGCTGCCACTGGTACTACTGGCGCTTCAGGTGCTACAAGTGATTCTGGAGCTAACGATGCTACCGGAGCTGCAATTTCTACAGCTGCCACTGGTACTACTGGGTCATCAGGCGCTACAAGTGATTCTGGAGCTAACGATGCTACCGGAGCTGCAATTTCTACAGCTGCCACTGGTACTACTGGGTCATCAGGCGCTACAAGTGATTCTGGAGCTAACGATGCTACCGGAGCTGCAATTTCTACAGCTGCCACTGGTACTACTGGGTCATCAGGCGCTACAAGTGATTCTGGAGCTAACGATGCTACCGGAGCTGCAATTGCTACAGCTGCTACTGGTACTACTGGGTCATCAGGCGCTACAAGTGATTTTGGAGCTAACGATGCTACTGGAGCTGCAATTTCTACAGCTGCCACTGGTACTACTGGGTCATCAGGCGCTACAAGTGATTCTGGCCCTAACGATGCTACCGGAGCTGCAATTTCTACAGCTGCCACTGGTACTACTGGCGCATCAGGCGCTACAAGTGATTCTGGAGCTAATGATGCTACCGGAGCTGCAATTTCTACAGCTGCCACTGGTACTACTGGGTCATCAGGCGCTACAAGTGATTCTGGAGCTAACGATGCTACCGGAGCTGCAATTTCTACAGCTGCCACTGGTACTACTGGGTCATCAGGCGCTACAAGTGATTCTGGAGCTAACGATGCTACCGGAGCTGCAATTGCTACAGCTGTCACTGGTACTACTGGTGCTTCTAATGACGGATATGCTACAGATGCTGTAGGCCTGCGACTAGTACTACAGCTGCTACAGGAGGTACATATGCCGCTTCAGCTACAGTGGTGCTACAGGTGCTAAAGGTGTTACAGTCAGTACTGACACTACTGAGTGGCTCGTGCTACTGATGCTGCTTCAGGTGCCTGTGACGTGCTAATGATGCTGCTTCAGGTGCCTGTGACGTGCTACTGATGCTGCTTCAGGTGCATGTGGCGTGCTACTGATGCTGCTTCAGGTGCCTGTGGCGTGCTATTGATGCTGCTTCAGGTGCCTCTGGCGTGCTACTGATGCTGCTTCATGCGCCTGTGGCGTGCTACTGATGCTGCTTCAGGTGCCTGTGGCGTGCTACTGATGCTGCTTCAGGTGCCTGTGACGTGCTACTGATGCTTCTTCAGGTGCCTGTGGAGTGCTACTGACGCTGATTCAGGTGCCTGTGGGCTGTGGTCTCCGGGTCATGAAGGGAGAGCCTTCAGCTGCCAACATAGGCCACAAAGAGACATACACCATTCTGGAACAGTTTTGCATCAGTGTTGTTTTTGCACTGTATATGCTGTAGCAAAAGGAGTATAAATGCCACTTCTGTCTTTCTGCATGTGGAAAATATGCTACAATATTTATACATATTTGGGGAATAAAATGTTATCAATAAGAATAAAATGATTCATGAGATAGATTTCGATTGTACATTACCGTACTGCTGCAATTTACTATTGTCTGTTAAAGTTGTTTCAAAATAATCACTTGTAAGTACTTTCATCAAAATGCACACCAACAGCTGTTTTGCAAACAACAATGTTCTGTTATGAAACGATGCCAACGTTAATCTTGGGGTTGTTTTCCGCAGTCTCGCGCATGACCGCAAAATCCTAAAGGTGAGAGGAAATGTATACGGGCTTAGCAATGTTGTGGTTTCGTCAAACTGTCTATTACTTCCAAAGCGAGGATGACCAACAAACGTCAGCCTGCAACGGAACAGGTTCCGTACGATCCTCGGTATTGGCTATTAACCCGCGCCGTGCCGGGGGTGTTTAGACACCCCCCTCAGGTTTTTCGAGGATAGCGAAAAAACGGCGGCGCGCAGCGCCGCCGGTTTTTGACACAGCTGTTCGGGCATCAATTGCGCACATTATGAGAAAAAAAATACATCAGATCATCTCAGGTCAGGTCACCAGACCAGGTCACGTGACCCCACCTCCAAAAAACTTGTGGTCGTACCACAGTCACAGTTTTTAGATGATCGGTTTTATACTTACAGGATTTTATAAGGTCATATGTATCTACAATTTTTTATCTTGAATTTTTATATCAGCGACCTAAGGTCGGGTCAATTTCGTGACCTTCCCATTATAAGTCAATGGGGAAATATTCAAATGCTTCCTATTCCAAAGATACGCAAGATATCAGTCTAATTCCTTCTGGATCATGTTATTATAGGCCATTCTTGATGAACTAGGTGCCATTTTTGTTCACTGACCCCTACAGGGGCAGCCGAGGTCATCCGAGTTCACCAACAGTTGTATGTCAATAACTCTCGACATAATGACGATAGAGAAGTGAAACCGACACCAATGTGTTTGTCTCGTCGAGTTACATCTTTCCATATGCAATATGACCTACTTGGGTCACCACATGACCTTGACCTTAGGTCAAATTTGTAAGTTGGCTTAACAAGGTCACCATATATATCATTCAAAGCGCCTTGACAAAATAAACACAATGGCGTAAAGAGTTTTCCGTTATCTTTATTAAGTAAAAAGTGAATAGCAAACAACGATTTAGCAAAAAAACTGATTTTTTTTCTTTTTGACCACTGGAGCCTCAAATATTGACCTGAGATCAAATCTGAGGACATTATAGCGATTACAAATTTCACTGGCTGGCGTTTGCTTTTTTCCGTTTCTTTCTAACTATCATCGTTTCTTAGATATATAGGAAATTCTGGAGCAATGTCCTAAAACAGGAAAATTTGACCTTTGATGACCTCTGGTGACCTCAATATTGGCTTTAGGATTTTTTTAAAAAGTATTTTCGAATGTGCTTCTCGAGAGCTTTCGAACACGCTTTTCAGCGTATTTCTATCCCTTTTAGTTTTCGAGTTGGAGGGGGGGTGTCTAAACACCCCCCCCCCCCCCCGGCACGGCGAAGTTGGCGCCGAGCACCAGCACGGCGAGGGTTAAACCTTCGGTTACATCATCCTTCAGAAAACTCCCGCTGCAGAACAATTTCCGGGCAATATCAGTAAAAGTTATCATGGCCTGTGTATCTCCTATATCGGCGGTTCAATCAGAACACGTTCATCTCATTGCTGTGATCTGATCGGCATATCTGTTTGATGTTTGGCGCGTGCTGTGAAGATGCTGCTGAGCTTGAGGAAATATTTTCCAAGAATGTTCCGGTCTTCCGTCATCCGTCTCAATGTCGTTTCATCGTCCGTCTCAATGTCGGTTCGTCGTCCGTCTCAATGTCGGGTCGTCCTCCGTCTCAATGTCGGGTCGTCCTCCGTCTCAATGTCGGTTCGTCGTCCGTCTCGTTCTTCAGCAGATTACTTTGGTTATTTCAGAAAATATCATAATTCCCAACGTTTTCAAATGGATACAGGGGCTTCGCCAAAGGGGGGACGGGGGGACATTACGGGGGACATTACGGGGGGACATTACGGGGGGACATTACGGGGGGACATTACGGGGGGACATTACGGGGGGACATTACGGGGGGACATTACGGGGGGACATTACGGGGGGACATTACGGGGGGACATTACGGGGGGACATTACGGGGGGACATTACGGGGGGACATTACGGGGGGACATTACGGGGGGACATTACGGGGGGACATTACGGGGGGACATTACGGGGGGACATTGCGGGGGGACATTACGGGGGGACATTACGGGGGGACATTACGGGGGACATTACGGGGGACATTACGGGGGGACATTACGGGGGGATATTACGGGGGGACATTACGGGGGGACATTACGGGGGGACATTACGGGGGGACATTACGGGGGGACATTACGGGGGGACATTACTGGGGGACATTACGGGGGGACATTACGGGGGGACATTACGGGGGGACATTACGGGGGACATTACGGGGGGACATTACGGGGGGCATTACGGGGGGACGGGGGGACATTACGGGGGGACGGGGGGACATTACGGGGGGACATTACGGGGGGACGGGGGGACATTATCCCCCCCACACATTTTCTGATTTTAACATTACGTCTATGGGCGTTGCATGGAAAGATTCGACTTCAGAATGCCTCCGTCCCCCAACTTTCGGAAAGTGGCGGCGCCCTTGAATGGATGTATTTGCATTATCCAAACTAACACCCCTTTATGATTTTATGATGATAAATGTGATCTACTGATTACCTACTAAATCCAGTAATTCCTTCTTTTTTCAAAGGAGCATAGTAGTGACCTAAACTGCATTATCTTCAGTCCTGGAATGATGATAGACCTCTTTAAATAAAACAAAATCAAAGGAATTACATTTATTCATCTCACCTCCAAGCGTACGTTGGGATAAAGAAAGCCGTTTGAGGCGATAGTGTTAGAACTTTATCTAAGGGCTGTATACATATAAAGCAGACTTAGTTGGCATTCGCCATATTTTCTGAAATAACATAACATTGCTGCTAAAAAATGACCTACCTTTAGAAATCGCTGCATCGATTTTCTGTCATTTTAGTGCAGTAATACTTCAGCTTGAGGTATATAGTCTTAATTTGTGCGTTGGGCTATAATGCCGTCAGAGACGTTATTAACCCGCGAGTTACTGGGGTATATCCCATAACGCGACTTACTGGGGGGGGGGGGGGCAATTCCCCCCCCCCCTCGGATCTTCGGAACTACTGGACCGATTGTAAACATTCAAACGGCATGCAATAGCCTAGATCAATTTATTGAGGGAAACATAATATTGTTGGCTTCGGGGTCACCGATGACATCACAGGTCAGGCCAGGTACAAAATGTTTGACCGTGTCAAAAGGTCGCGATGGATGGAATTGCGCGCAAAATTGCGATATTAAACGCATAAGCTGTCGATAAATCGGTATGATTCGTGTGTCTGCCACTTGTAAGTACCATTCTAAGCTGCTTATTACCTTGGGTCAGGTCAAGGTCATCCGATGTCACGAGGCCAAACTGCAGATTACGGTCAAAATGCGTTGTAACGCATGTTTATGGATTTTTTTCTCGTCTAGAACGCGAAAAATGACATAAGAACATTGTTTCTTCCATATAAATAGAAGTAAAAAGCAAAAAGGGAAATGCATTTTGTATGCATAGTAATGCTATGAGAGGTGGTCGATTTTTGCCATTTCAAGGTCATACGTCAGTCATTTTTGAAGATATCGACTTCAAATTTGGTACAAATATTCACAGAACACGTCTCAATTACTTATAGTTCGGTTTTTGGATCATTCTGATTTATTTGTGACAATTTTGTAGAAAAAAAACATTATTTGGATTTCTCAAAATTTTGAATAAAAAAACACTTACAAAAATATGAGATGGCAGTTGGATAGCCCGTTCTGTTTTCAGTAATTTGGTATAAGACAATTTAATTTATCTCTAACATTGTACCTTTGACAGCGTGCTCAGGAAACAGTTATTTTGCAACAAAAACCGAAGAACATGACGTCATTCTGACGTCATTTCCGGTTGAGCTATCTTAACCTAAACTTTTCCCTTTGGCCAACATGTGCAGAATTGATGTGAGACAAGGAATTGCAAGATTGGTGACGATACTGGTGTTAATTTAGGAGTTATTGCAAAATAACGGGAAGGGGAGGGAGGGGGGTGGAAATAGCACTCTCCCAGCAAGTCGCGGGTTAAAGGGCATGTAATATCAGTTAAGATGTCAACCTGGAATGCATTATGCTCCTGGGCTTATGTAAATTGAGGCAAATATTTCATATACAATAATGTATTTACTGAGCAAAGCACGTTACCTGACCACAAAAACCACCACCACGATCCTCATAGATCATATCTTTCAGATTTTCTAGTTGCTTAACTTGTGTCCATTTGTATTTAAACTATCGCACCGGCATAAAGACCATCTTAGTGCTCTCACAATCATGTCCGTCTCCTTGATGGACTTCACTCATCACGCAATAACACCGACGTACTCGTCCGTTTCCCTCTTTCTAAGCCTCCGATGCTCAACTTATGCATTCTAACCAGGACATTGGGCAAACCCTGTCGGTTACCTTGCTGCAAGTGATTTTCGGTGGTATATGATAGTAGTCGGCGGACAACTCAAGGCCAGGGTCGACTAATCGCGTGCTGAACCGGTTTCAGTGGCATCAGCTATCGGTTTGTGATGTCGCTGTGGGCTGATAGTACCTCTCCCGTCTCCGAGGGAATCCCCGCCAGCTGACTGGTCCGGCTGACTGTGGGGAGACGGAGACACCGGGTGGTATGTCTCCAGTCTCCAGCCAGCTGACTGGCCCGGCTGGCTGTGTGGATACGGAGACACCGGGTGGTATGTCTCCTGTCTCCAGCCAGGTGACTGGTCCGGCTGGCTGTGGGGAGACGGAGACACCGGGTGGTATGTCTCCAGTCTCCAGCCAGCTGACTGGTCCGGCTGGCTGTGGGGAGACGGAGACACCGGGTGGTATGTCTCCAGTCTCCAGCCAGCTGACTGGCCCGGCTGACTGTGGGGAGACGGAGACACCGGGTGGTATGTCTCCAGTCTCCAGCCGGCTGACTGGTCCGGATGGCTGTGGGGAGACGGAGACAGCGGGTGGTGTGTCTCCAGTCTCCCCGCCAGCTGTCTGGTCCGGCTGGCTGGCCTGGCTGGCTGTGGGGAGACGGAGACACCGGGTGGTATGTCTCCAGTCTCCCCGCCAGCTGTCTGGTCCGGCTGGCTGGCCCGGCTGGCTGTGGGGAGACGGAGACACCGGGTGGTATGTCTCCAGTCTCCAACCAGCTGACTGGTCCAGCTGGCTGTGGGGAGACGGAGACACCGGGTGTTTTTTTTCCAGTCTCCCCGCCAGCTGACTGGTCCAGCTGGCTGTGGGGAGACGGAGACACCGGGTGGTATGTCTCCAGTCTCCAGCCAGCTGACTGGCCCGGCTGGCTGTGGGGAGACGGAGACACCGGGTGGTATGTCTCCAGTCTCCCCGCCAGCTGACTGGTCCAGCTGGCTGTGGAGAGACGGAGACACCGGGTGGTATGTCTTCAGTCTCCAGCCGGCTGACTGGCCCGGCTGGCTGTGGGGAGACGGAGACACCGGGTGGTATGTCTCCAGTCTCCAGCCAGCTGACTGGTCCGGCTGGCTGTGGGGAGACGGAGACACCGGGTGGTATGTCTCCAGTCTCCAGCCAGCTGACTGGTCCGGCTGGCTGTGGGGAGACGGAGACACCGGGTGGTATGTCTCCAGTCTCCCCGCCAGCTGACTGGCCCGGATGACTGTGGAGAGACGGAGACACCGGGTGGTATGTCTCTAGTCTCCAGCCAGCTGACTGGTCCGGCTGGCTGTGGGGAGACGGAGACACCGGGTGGTATGTCTCCAGTCTCCAGCCAGCTGACTGGTCCGGCTGGCTGTGGGGAGACGGAGACACCGGGTGGTATGTCTCCAGTCTCCAGCCAGCTGACCGGTCCGGCTGGCTGTGGGGAGACGGAGACACCGGGTGGTATGTCTCCAGTCTCCCCGCCAGCTGACTGGTCCGGCTGGCTGTGGGGAGACGGAGACACCGGGTGGTATGTCTCCAGTCTCCAGCCAGCTGACTGACCCAGCTGGCTGTGGGGAGACGGAGACACCGGGTGGTATGTCTCCAGTCTCCAGCCAGCTGACTGGTCCGGCTGGCTGTGGGGAGACGGAGACACCGGGTGGTATGTCTCCAGTCTCCAGCCAGCTGACTGGCCCGGCTGGCTGTGGGGAGACGGAGACACCGGGTGGTATGTCTCCTGTCTCCAGCCAGCTGACTGGCCCGGATGGCTGTGGGGAGACGGAGACACCGGGTGGTATGTCTCCAGTCTCCAGCCAGCTGACTGACCCGGCTGGCTGTGGGGAGACGGAGACACCGGGTGGTATGTCTCCAGTCTCCAGCCAGCTGACTGGTCCGGCTGGCTGTGGGGAGACGGAGACACCGGGTGGTATGTCTCCAGTCTCCCCGCCAGCTGACTGGCCCGGATGACTGTGGAGAGACGGAGACACCGGGTGGTATGTCTCTAGTCTCCAGCCAGCTGACTGGTCCGGCTGGCTGTGGGGAGACGGAGACACCGGGTGGTATGTCTCCAGTCTCCAGCCAGCTGACTGGTCCGGCTGGCTGTGGGGAGACGGAGACACCGGGTGGTATGTCTCCAGTCTCCAGCCAGCTGACCGGTCCGGCTGGCTGTGGGGAGACGGAGACACCGGGTGGTATGTCTCCAGTCTCCCCGCCAGCTGACTGGTCCGGCTGGCTGTGGGGAGACGGAGACACCGGGTGGTATGTCTCCAGTCTCCAGCCAGCTGACTGACCCAGCTGGCTGTGGGGAGACGGAGACACCGGGTGGTATGTCTCCAGTCTCCCCGCCAGCTGACTGGCCCGGCTGGCTGTGGGGAGACGGAGACACCGGGTGGTATGTCTCCAGTCTCCAGCCAGCTGACTGGTCCAGCTGGCTGTGGGGAGACGGAGACACCGGGTGGTATGTCTCCAGTCTCCAGCCAGCTGACTGACCCAGCTGGCTGTGGGGAGACGGAGACACCGGGTGGTATGTCTCCAGTCTCCCCGCCAGCTGACTGGCCCGGCTGGTTGTGGGGAGACGGAGACACCGGGTGGTATGTCTCCAGTCTCCAGCCAGCTGACTGGTCCAGCTGGCTGTGGGGAGACGGAGACACCGGGTGGTATGTCTCCAGTCTCCAGCCAGCTGACTGACCCAGCTGGCTGTGGGGAGACGGAGACACCGGGTGGTATGTCTCCAGTCTCCAGCCAGCTGACTGGCCCGGATGACTGTGGGGAGACGGAGACACCGGGTGGTATGTCTCCTGTCTCCAGCCAGCTGACTGGTCCGGCTGGCTGTGGGGAGACGGAGACACCGGGTGGTATGTCTCCTGTCTCCAGCCAGCTGACTGGTCCGGCTGGCTGTGGGGAGACGGAGACACCGGGTGGTATGTCTCCAGTCTCCAGCCAGCTGACCGGTCCGGCTGGCTGTGGGGAGACGGAGACACCGGGTGTCGAAACGGGCGCTTCACGTGCCAGGAGATCCCGATGTCAGTGCTTGAGGAAGACGACGGAAAGCTAAGGATGTTTCTTTATTTTCCGACCACTCAATATTACGGTACTTTTACGCTTTGCTAGGCGATAAGTCAGCCAAACGTAAAAGTGCATGTCTAGTCCAGGGGTGGTAAAATGCCCCGTCATGCTGGACGACGTCGGATAATAAAATTTGTCTTTTTCTTGCCAGGTTGGCTATTTTTTCATCACACATGATCCATCAGAGGAGCCACATGCTACATTTTTGCGTGTGCTTTTTACATCGAATCGTGGGATATTCGAGGTCAATTTCTACTGAATTGGTTCACACATGAAAATGCACAGTCTACCAAAAAAAAATACGCCCCGGACACGCCCTAACAACTACTTGTCATGCTATTGGTGCTGTAGTGTGCCGGTATCGACTTCATCACCAATGGCATGCAAATTTGCTTTTATTTTAGGATGTTATTGCTTGTTAGTTATTGCTTTTATTGCAATAACTAACTAAAAAATTCGAAATTACCATGGCGGTTAGCTTTAGAGCCTAGTGCACCTTCACATATCGTGCGAGCCGTTATCTGGATTGCCATGTGACGGCTTCTTCATCACGATTCAGGCCTCAGCACACGGAGGGTTGACCCTGTCGCAATGATGCGTCACCGCAGACTACAGTACTGCTGATGACACCGGGAGCAGCGGTGGCAACTGATCCCCCCTCACCTTGGCCGGCACGTGCTGACGGAGGGAGAGGAGGGCAGGGGAGGGGGCGAAGTTGGTATCCGTGCTTAACGGAGGAAGAGCGGGCAGAGCTGGGATCCGTGCGTTACAGAGGAGGAGGGACGGAGCTGGGATCCGTGTATTACAGAGGAGGAGGGGGCAGAGCTGGGATCCGTGCGTTACAGAGGAGGAGGGACGGAGCTGGGATCCGTGCGTTACAGAGAAGGGGACAGATTTGGGATCCGTGCGTTACAGAGGAGGAGGGGCAGAGCTGGGAATCCGTGCGTTACAGAAGAGGAGGGGCAGAGCTTGGATCTGTGCGTTACGGAGGAAGAGGGGTAGAGCTGGGATATGTGCGTTACAGATAAGTGCGGAGTTGGGATCTGTGCGTTACAGAGGCGGGGGAGGGGGGGGGGGTGGCAGAGCTGGGATCCGTTCGTTCCGGAGGAGGAGGGGCAGAGCTGGGATCCGTGCGTTACAGAGAAGGGACAGAGCTGGGATCCGTGCGTTACAGAGGAGGGACAGAGTTGGGATCCGTGCGTTACAGAGGAGGAGGGACAGAGCTGGGATCCGTGCGTTACAGAGGAGGGGACAGAGCTGGGCTCCGTACGTTACAGATGAGGGGACAGAGCTGGGCTCCTTGCGTTACAGAGGAGGGGACAGAGCTGGGATCCGTGCGTTACGGAGGAGGGACAGAGCTGGAATCCGTGCGTTACAGAGGAGGGGCAGAGCTGGGCTCCGTGCGTTACAGAGGAGGGGACAGAGCTGGGATCCGTGCGTTACAGAGGAGGGGCAGAGCTGGGATCCGGGCGTTACGAAGGGGAGGGGACCGGGGAGGGGACAGACCTGGGCTTCGGCCATTACATAGCGACATCGCGCAGACAATATGCGGCACAGTATTCCCACCATGCGTAGCGAAAAGGCGACGAATCGATAATCTGCGAGACAGCACAGGTTCCACGGATAATCGGGTGGGCGAGAACAAAACAGACGATCATCTGAAAATGGAGTTCCAGTAAAAAGGGCGGCTGTTTTAATGAGCTATGTCGAGGAGAAGTTGCTGGAAGTCTGATGGACGAAGAGAACAAATGAGCAATGACGTGTGATACAATGCACCTATGCCTAATTGACGGCGTAAAGACCTCTAAATGTGACATATACCTTTCTGGACATAAAATACGTGTCTGAAAAAGTGGAGGAGAGAAAATTCAGAAGATAACATTAGTAAATTCGATAGTCAGACTTAAAAGGTCACTTGGAAACGTTTTATCAAAGTCTTTCATAATGACGTTTTAAGTACTCCAGCAATGAAAAGTTTTTGTTCATATTCTTGCAGACTTGTCAATGATTCATATTTGTCATGAATCGATTCACAGTGATTCACGGACCATAATGAATGATTCAATCATGATTCAATCACTATACATTACCGTAATGAATGATTCAATCATGATTCAATCACTCAACATTACCATAATAAATGATTCAATCATCATTCAATCACTCAACATTAACATAATGAATGATTCAATCTTGATTCAATCACTCAATGCTAAAGAGAAGTGTCGACTCCTTTGTCTAACTCCTTTGATTTTGAATGTGCGACTCTAAGATTTTATGAACGTGATAAGGAGGCTATGCTCTACCTGTGTGCCATTTTTCATGCAAACCAGAATAGTCCGCTGTTTGACCTTAAGCATATGACCTGCTCTAAATACTTTGATTTTGAATGTGCGACTCTAAGATTTCATGAGCGTGATAAGGAGGTTATGTTCTACCAGTGTGCTAATTTCCATGCAAATCGGAATAGTCCGCTGTTTGACCTTAACCCTATTTGTAACAGGGGGGCGGATTCCGCCCCCCCCCCCTCATGTTTTTCGCAGATATCTCCAGAACGGCTGGGAGCAGGCCCATGAAATTTTGGGACTTTTCATAGAATTGAACTCCGCATTTGGAGTCAAAATTTTGAGTTCTTAACCTGAACAGAGGCGGTGCCAAGGCACAGTTTTGGGTGGGTTCGGAGGCGACATTTGGCGATAAAACGGAAATACGATCTTCACGATTTCTTCCTAACTGCATCAAGTATGAAGGAGTTACATCGGCTTACGGTGATTGCAACAAGTGCAAATTAGTTGATGTTAATGAAATATCATACAAATTACATGGCAGAGGCGGTTTCAGGGGCTTGAAAGGGGGGGGGGGGGGGGGCAGGAAGTATTCAATGCTTGGCGGGAAGCCAATAGAGCAATGTAAGGGGCATTTATAGCTATCAAGATGTAAAAGATAGCTTCTGCTTCCATTATTTGCATAATTTATTACATATAGAGTTTCAGGGGCGTGTTCAGGAACATGAAAAGGGGGTGACTGGCATGGTGATGACGATATGCCAGCGATAACGGCGCAATATACGTTTAGCTTATAATAATATATGCACATATGAGACCAGAAAAGGGAATAAAGTCATTTTTTTGCAGAGGCGCGCTCAGGAATGGAAGAAAGGGGGTCATATTATTGCAAGGAAACTAAGAGGTATGGGCGTACAATGACATAACATACTGCAGTTTTCGGATGAAACACGCACCACAGGCTACTCTACGAACGATTATAAGATAATAGGTGAGTCCAGGTAGGGCAAAAAGGGGGGTAAGCAATGTTAATTGAAGCTGTAAGTGAAATAGTCACTGTTGACTAGTTAGTATCATAATAGCGGATAATATACTTATCAAAAGGTCTTGCGCCGCCCCAGTTTGGATCCTGGATACGCCTATGATGAAGTACAACATGCAAAAAGGAACTATCTACGATCAGTAACATATTTATAGTGCTGGGTAGCAACTTGTCTGCGGTTAATACTTTTTCCCAATTTTACCCCCTTTTTCACTAACCTGGTACCGCCTATGGCAAAAAATATGATTTATAACTGTTTTTTTTATAATGTCTCAATCACATACCATTTCATTTATCAAAAAAACAACATCAAAAAATGGTTTTATTACGCATTTACTTCACCCCCATATTGAGTGACCTGCACACGCCTATGATTTTTGAATTTTCAAACGTCACCGTCATATATCAATTTCCAATTCAATCTCTATCGATTCCTATTAGTTGTGTTAAAATCGTTCAATAAACATGAAAGCTATGTCGGATCAAAAATACCACTAAAATTTGTAGTTTTTGCCCCCCTGTTGCCCCCCTATCCCATTTTTTTTTATTATTTAAAAATGTAGATTGTGTTGAGGGGAACCAAACACCGTTTCATTTTCGAAAATCGGACGGGTAGATCTCGAGATCTCCGGGGGGGGGGGCGGAATCCGCCACTCCCCCCTGTTACAAATAGGGGTAGCCAGGAGCCTGTTACAAATAGGGTTACACCTATCTGACCTGCTCTAACTCTTTTGATTTTGAATGTGCTACTCTAAGATTTTACCAGAATGATCACTAGGTCTGTGTGTGTTCCAATTTTGAAGCTAATCCAAAAAGTCCGCGAATGTGTTTCCGAATGTGAATGTGAATGTGAACCAATTTGACACGCGTGTTGTTTATTTTGATTATAAAATGATATTTATAATATGTATTATAATTGCAAATTCCAAGTTCTAAAAGAATTAATGACTTTACGTTTCGCCTTTTAAGCGAATAGAACATTTATTTTGATTTTCCATAAGGTATTATTTTTTATAAAGCATGATGTGGAATAAAGCGGCGCCGATGCGACAATGATATTTGGGACATCATGCAAATATTTGCTTATGATTTAGTTTTTGATATGGTATAGCCTCGAAATTAGGAAAAGGTGGGTACCTTTTGATAATTGTACGTGTGAAAAATGTGTGCGTTTACTGTGTGTTTTATGAATCAAAGGATGAGTTGGTTACCTTTTCTAAGTATTTAGGTGCCTACCCCTAACCCTACCAGTACCAAGGTATGTACCTAGTTAGGGCTGATTGAACAGTGGCTTTGTGCCCACTGGAGTGGACACAAAGCCTCGCTTTCTTCATGCATATATGAATTACAGGCTACAGCTCAGGACACAGAGCTCATATAATTGGCCATTAAGTCCACAGGGCACAGATAAATGCTGGGCCGCTGACATATTTTTTGGACAGTTTATGCTGTTCGACCAAAAAAGAATGATTCTTTGAGCAATGAATGATTCAATCAGCCTATTTTATCTGTATGAATGATTCAATCAGTGACTCACAACAGGTTTGCGCATGAGGTGAATCGATTCATGAGTCATTCATTTGAAATAAGAATGATTCAATCAAAAGTAGTCGATTCACATTGAATCATTGACAAGTCTGTATTCTTGAAATTACAAAAAGAAAAATACGCCAGGAAGACAGTAATATTGCACTTCTGCTCTACATCAATAGGTCAACGTCCATGACATTCGGTCACCTCATTTATACCACACTTTACATATATCTGCAGTTTATATCGCATTTTGTATGCGATCTGACGGTAGAAACGATCTGAGTATAGCAAATGTGCCAATCATGTCAGTAAAAAAAAAATGAATGGTGATGCAGTCAGGTCATATTCACGAAATGGTCATGTCCCGAGAGAATCCCACTCGCTGTTGATTCCAAAATTTGGATTGGACAGCGGAGTTTTCTGTCTTTGCCAGAAATCATTTGCAATGTGAACTGGGTTTGCAATGAACCACACCTTCAGCCGCCTATTGGCAACAGAAAAAGAGCAAGACAATTTGGAATGTGACTGGATTTTCTGAGCCGATACGGCGAGAAAGTCCGTTGGTTGCGCACGAAGTAAGTGGCGTTAGATCCAGGTGATAGCAGTACCGGTATAGGTTGGCGCCTCCTTATTGCAGTCTCGCGCGCCAGCGGGACTGGTGTGGAAAAGACGGGGGGTGTCCCGACCGAGGCCGTCCAGCACAGCCTCAGGGCAGAGATGGCGGTATATAAGCCGTCTACAGGCAGCCGATAGATATCAGATCCCGTCAAATCTACACAGTACAGACATGCAGATGGTAAGCTCTCCGCTTGAATAAGTGTTTTGCGAACATGCATAATTTTGAATGTGAAGATTATTTACGTTCAAGCGATTTGTTATGCAACTAGAGTTTGCTTTAACTACGCATATGCACTTAACAAATACGCATGGTAATATAAGTCAATACGAGGCATTGCCCTAAACCAGGGCTGTAGTTTCATATTCAGTTTGGGGGGTGGGCTTCAGCCAATGAAACTTGTCTTCAGCCCCCCCCCCCGAACTTGGACGAGGAAGTGGGTCAAATCCGGGGAGAAATCTATACTTTTGTGGATTATCATGGTACTTTAAACGATTTTTCCCAGCTCTGCCCCCCCCCCCCCATTTTTATGGAGAAGCTACACCCCTGCTCTAAACTATACTTTTACAATTCTCAACATTTACTTCGTTTTCAGTTCGCTCTCGTCTTCGTGGTGGCTGCTGCTGCTGCGGCTCCCCAGTTCGAATTCAACAGCCAGCCGCAGTTCGTCAGCAGCGGCCAGCCGGAGGTCCGAATTATCAGTCAGAAGAACGAACAGGATCAATTCGGAAATTACGAATACGCATACGAGCAGAACAATGGACAAAAGGTAAAACATCCACCGCGCTAAATTAAATAAACTAGTTCCAAAAAAGAGCTAGAGTTCCTACTGTAGGAGGACTGATGTTTCAACTTTAAAGCTTGAAAACTTCGCATATGCGTTAAATATATTTAAATACTATGGTTTGCCTATATAAAGAAGCATAAACTTTACATCAGATTACAACAAATTGTATATTTCAGGTGCAGGAGGTTGGTCGCTTCCAGCCGGGACCTCAGCCCGAGACTGGCAGGCTTGAACAGCAGGGATTCTACGAGTACATCGCTGACGACGGCAACACCTACCGGGTCGACTACACGGCCAACGAGGGCGGATTCCAGGCCCGGGGCGCCCACCTGCCTCAGGCGCCAGCTCAGATCCCCGAGTACGCCCAGCTGAGGCGGGAGCACCCGGAGCTGTTCTGGGCTGTGGACGGAGGCGCTGGCGTTGTTCTCAACAACCAGCAGTTCGACAACCAGCAGTTCGACAACCAGCAGTTCGACAACCAGCAGTTCGACAATCGGCAGTTCAGCAACCAGCAATTTGACAACCAGCAGCAGTTCAACCAGCCTCAGTTCATCTTTTGAGATGGTGTTTTGATGCCTTTGAGAATGAAGGAGTCGTTTTTATTTGTGTTGTTCCAGAGATTGCATCTCAAATGTCTTGTTTGTGTTACGCTGATATTGTGAATACAACTCCGAATCGTAACAACGTTTTGTAATTTTTGAGTGGAAAAGAATGCATTGGTTTTCTGACCTCCATAATTTGCTGAGTGAACACGAATGCAGTGGTTTTCTGACCTCCATAGCTAGTCAGTACAAACCACGAGACTATATCCAACGGTGCATCTAGTACTACTTGCAGACATTGAAGGCCTTTCATCTTACGCCTGTCGACAGTAAGCTCCTCTCCATGTCCGCACTGGCATGGCGATCACGGAAATATCGAGCTAATTTCATGGTCCCGCTAGAGCTAAAAACTTCTTCATGACTTCGATAACTGCCGGTCACTAGTAGTAGCTGAACCGTTCATTGTAAGAAACAGTCAGCAAAAGACGTGAATCACAGCAAGTCTATGTGGTTCGTCAAAACCCTCGGCAACTTATAGCGAAACGGGTAACAAAATCTGAGGAATCACGATGAAGGAATACATTCTTCCCTGAGACATTCTATAAGTAATTTGACTCTCAACCCTTAAACCATATCAACAAATATTGAAGACTTAAAGGGAGATAATCACCTTTTGATTTTGTTACCAAAAATGTATTTGGCTATCGTTATGGTATTAAAATGATGTGATCTAAACTTAAGAAAGAAAGAAAAAATTCCTCATTCAAAGTTGGAAGTTTGGGAAAACTAATGATCGGTATTTTCCCTCCACTATTGGAAAGTGCAACATCTGGAGCTTTTGCATCAATCTGTTCAACGTTGTTGAATGGCCACTTCTAAACAAATTGATGACATATTATTATAAGTAAGGTTATATTCCACTGTTAAACCGACGATTTCAACGCGCTTTTTTCAAATGATTGTTGATTGTTCATAAAAGTTTGGCACATATTCCCAAAAGATAGAGTGCGGGAAACATATTGCTTACCTTCACAATAAATAGCAATGCGTAGGATGGCTAATATACTGAATTCGTTACCGAGTGCTTGCTGATTATAAGCGTGGAACGCTTATCAACTATGACTTGAAATATCTATCGGTAGGAATTGTTATATGCAAAATGTAATGATTTTACAATATATTTTGGTCTTGTCTATCGATTGCAGGTGCTAACTCCATTTTTGTGGAAAAAGGTGATTATCTCCCTTCAACACGCGCCGTCGCCACTGCGGCTCCTTCCATTCGCCGCCGCCGCTGCTGCTGCCGTCGTTCACCGTTGCCGTCGCCGGCGCCGCCGCCGTCGCCGCCGCTGCTGATCGCTTGGTCACCTTTCCACTGCTGAGTGTTGTGATTGATCGTCCATTATAAACGATATTGGTAACGAGGGCGCAGTTTCCTTGCTTGGTCGCATACATATGTTGTTTAGGGAGTATTTTCTTAGTTTTAGTTTTGTTTTTACGTTTTTTGATACTTTTTGTTAGTTTCTTCTTCATGATTCGTGTTGGATGATTTGCTTTGATAGAATGTGTCTGGCAAGCTCTGGTAGAGGGTGTCTACGAACTCTGTTATGTAATATTTTGCATGTAATTATGTCGCAATAAAAGTATTATTATCGGAGAGAAAAAAAAACACTGAACGGTGGCTGACCATGTGTTAGTGACAAGATGCCGTATTGTATACTGTGTAAACAAAATGCCATACCAATGGCCGGAAAAGCTCTGATACATTAGATGCTAATACTCGGAATAAGGAGACTAGCGTGAAACCGTTGCACGCTTCGTTTTGGGCAGAAATAACGGGCCACAAGACGGGTAAAGGGTAAATAGCAGGACAAACATCAATAATCTCTTTCCTAGAAAGAAACAGATGGTTTTGTGACAATTTGAAGCATACCCTATAACCCGGCATGGCATATTTCTGTTGCAAGCGCGCATACAGTTTTTTAATTTTTGTCGTATAAACCTGTTCAATCCACTGTCTGTATGATGCGTTATTCAACATATTGTATAAGGCCTCCGGTGTTCTAAAACAAGTTTCAAATCGACCATTAATATTCCACACATGAAACATTATGTGTTTGTCCTTAACCTTGCAAGTACCCTCATGTGATGGCTGAAAGTGGTTTGAACGGCATTGCAAGTGTTTTGTTTAACTACTTGGGAGCTACTATTCACGGCTCCCGTATGTTTATTTACGAGAACCAAGGAGCTGCAGGTTTACGCAAGGCCATGCACGTGTTCAGCTATGGTATATGCGACATGTGTGGCCGTTGGAAGTCTGATGGACGTAGAGAACAAATTCGCAATAACGTGTGATACAATTGCACCTATGCCTAATTGACGGTGTTAACCTTTACATGTGACATATACCTGTCTGGACAGCAAATACGTGTCTGAAAAAGTGGTGGTGAGAAAATTCAGAAGATAACATTAGTACATTCGATAGTCAGACTTAAAAGGTGACTTGGAAACGTGTTATGCAAGTCTTTCATAATGACGTTTTAAGTACTCCAGCAATGAAAAAGATTTGATTGATATTCTTGAAATTACAAAAGGAAAAATACGCCAGGCCAACAATATTGCACTTCTGCTCTACATCAACAGGTCAAAGTCTATGACATTCGGTCAGCTCATTTATACCATACTTTACATATATCTGCAGTTTATATCGCATTTTGTATGCGATCTGACGGTAGAAACGATCTGACATGTGTCAATCAATTTTACGTGTTAGTTTTAAAAAATATGAATGGTGATGCAGTCAGTCCATATTCACGAAATGGTCATGTCCCGAGAGAATCCCACTCGCTGTTGACTCCATAATTTGGAGTGCACAGCGGAGATTTCTTCCCTTGCCAGAAATAGTTTGCAATGTGAACTGTGTTTGCAATAAACCACACCTTCAGTCGCCTATATTGGAAACAGAAAGAGAGCAAGACAATTTGGAATGTGACTGGATTTTCTGAGCCGATACGGCGAGAAAGTCCGTTGGTTGCGCACGAAGTAAGTGACGTTAGATCCAGGTGATAGCAGTACCGGTATAGGTTGGCGCCTCCTTATTGCAGTCTCGCGCGCCAGCGGGACTGGTGTGGAAAAGACGGGGGGATGTCCCGGCCGAGGCCGTCCAGCACAGCCTCAGGGCAGAGATGGCGGTATATAAGCCGTCTACAGGCAGCCGATAGATATCAGATCCCGTCAGATCTCCACAGTACAGACATGCAGATGGTAAGCTCTCCGCTTGAATAAGTGTTTTGCGAACATGCATAATTTTGAATGTGAAGATTATTTACGTTCAAGCGATGTGTTATGCAACTAGAGTTTGCTTTAACTACGCATATGCACTTAACAAATACGCATGGTAATATAAGTCAATACGAGGCATTGCCCTAAACCAGGGCTGTAGTTTCATATTCAGTTTGGGGGTGGGCTTCAGCCACTGAAACTTGTCTTCAGCCCCCCCCCCCCGAACTTGGACGAGGAAGTGGGTCAAATCCGGGGAGAAATCTATACTTTTGTGGATTATAATGGTACTTTAAACGATTTTTCCCAGCTCTGCCTCCCCCCATTTTTATGGAGAAGCTACACCCCTGCTCTAAACTATACTTTTACATTTCTTAACAATGACTTCGTTTTCAGTTCGCTCTCGTCTTCGTGGTGGCTGCTACTGCGGCGGCTCCCCAGTTCGAATTCAACAGCCAGCCGCAGTTCGTCAGCAGCGGCCAGCCGGAGGTCCGAATTCTCAGTCAGAAGAACGAACAGGATCAATTCGGAAATTACGAATACGCATACGAGCAGAACAATGGACAAAAGGTAAAACATCCACCGCGCTAAATTAAATAAGCTAGTTCCAAAAAAGAGCTAGAGTTCCTACTGTAGGAGGACTGATGTTTCAACTTTAAAGCTTGAAAACTTCGCATATGCGTTAAATATATTTAAATACTATGGTTTGCCTATATAAAGAAGCATAAACTTTACATCAGATTACAACAAATTGTATATTTCAGGTGCAGGAGGTTGGTCGCTTCCAGCCGGGACCTCAGCCCGAGACTGGCAGGCTTGAACAGCAGGGATTCTACGAGTACATCGCTGACGACGGCAACACCTACCGGGTCGACTACACAGCCAACGAGGGCGGATTCCAGGCCCGGGGCGCCCACCTGCCTCAGGCGCCAGCTCAGATCCCCGAGTACGCCCAGCTGAGGCGAGAGCATCCGGAGTTGTTCTGGGCTGTGGACGGAGGCGCTGACGTTGTTTTCAACAACCAGCAGTTCGGCAACCAGCAGTTCGACAACCAGCAGTTCATCCAGCCGCAACCGTTCAACCAGCCTCAGTTTATCTTCTGAGATGGTGTGTTAGTGCATTTGAGAATGAATGTGTCATTTTGTTTGTGTTGTTTAAGAGATTGTATCTCAAATGTCTTGTTTGTGTTACGCTGATATTGTGAATACAACTCCGAATCGTAACAGCATTTTGTAATTTTTGAGTGAAAAAGAATGCAGTGGTTTTCTGACATAAGTAATTGTTGGAGTTAAAAAGAATGCAGTAGTTTTCTGACCTACGTATTTGTTTTGAGTGAACACGAATGCAGTAGTTTTCTGACCTCTAAAGCTAGTCAGTACAAACCACGCGACTATATCCAACGGTGCATCTAGTACTACTTGAAGACGTTGAAGGCCTTTCATCTTACGCCTGTCGACAGTAAGCTCCTCTCCATGTCCGCACTGGCATGGCGGTCACGAAAATATCGAGCTAATTTCATGGTCCCACTCGAGGTAAATCATTCTTCATGACTTCGATAACTTCCGGTCACTAGCAGTAGCTGAACCGTTCATTGTAAGAAACAGTCAGCAAAAGACGCGAATCACGGCGAGTCTCTGTGGTTCGTCAAAACCCCCGGCAACTAATACCGAAACGGTTAACAAAATCTGAGGAATCACGATGAAGGATTAAAGTAATCATTGAAACATTCTTTTAGTAATTTGACTCTTTGTCCCTTAACCCTATTTGTAACAGGCTCCTGGCTACCCCTATTTGTAACAGGGGGGGGGGGCGGATTCCACCCCCCCCCCCCTCGGAGATCTCAAGATCTACCAGTTTGATTTTCAAAAATGAAACAGTGTTTGGTTCCCCTCAACACGATCTACATTTCTAAAAAAATCAAAAAACTCTAAATTTTGTATAGGGGGGCAACAGGGGGGCAAAAACGACAAATTTTAGTGGTATTTTTGATCGAATATAGCTTTCACGTTTATAGACCGATTTTAACACAACTAATAGGAATCGATAGAGATTGAATTGGAAAATGATATATAACGGTGACGTTTGAAAATTCTAAAATCATAGGCGTGTGCAAATCACTCAATATGGGGGTGAAGTAAATGCGTAATTAAACCATTTATTGATGTTGTTTTTTTGATAAAGGAAATGGTATGTGATTGTGACATTAGACAAAACAGTTATAAATCATATTTTTTGCTATAGGCGGTACCAGGTTAGTGAAAAAGGGAGGTCAAATTGGGAAAAAAATATTAACCGCAGACAAGTTGATACCCAGCACTATAAATATGTTACTGATCGTAGATAGTTCCTTTTTGCATGTTGTACTTCATCATAGGCGTTTCCAGGATCCTAACTGGGGCGGCGCAAGACCTTTTTATAAGTATATTATCCGCTATTATGATATTGCAGGTACAATATCTGGAACAACACAAAACAAAGCCCGACTCCTTCATTTTCAAATGCACCAAAACAACATCTCAGAAGATGAACTGAGGCTGGTTGAACTACTGCGGCTGGTTGAACTGCTGCTGGTTGTAGAATTGCTGATTGTTTAACTGGTTGAACTGCTGGTTGTTAACAACATCAGCGCCTCCCTCCACAGCCCTGAACAGCTCCGGGTGCTCCCGCCTCAGCTGTGCGTACTCGGGGATCTGAGCTGGCGCCTGAGGCAGGTGGGCGCCCCGTGCCTGGAATCCGCCCTCGTTGGCCGTGTAGTCGACCCGGCAGGTGTTGCCGTCGTCAGCGATGTACTCGTAGAATCCCTGCTGTTCAATCCTGCCAGTCTCGGGCTCAGGTCCCGGCTGGAAGCGACCGACCTCCTGCACCTGAAATCGAAAGTCAATTGTAAGACAATGTAGGATAGATGTTGCTTCATAAAGATAAAGGTTGAGGTTATTGCGAAAACACTGACTTGAAAGTGGTTCCTGGGCTTCTAAATTGAACTCAATCTTCCTACACATTATATCTTTTTAAAATTGAGAACAAACTGCATAATATAGACCAGATTTCTTACCTAAAACCTCCAATCAATGTTACATCAGAGCTTGAGCCCTAGCATGCAGATGTTTTGATGACAATGTTCAAGAGAATGTATTTTATGTTATTTAGCGCGGTGGATGTTTTACCCTTTGTCCATTGTTCTGCTCCTATGCGTATTCGTAATTCCCGAATTGGTCCTGGTCGTTCTTCTGACTGAGAATTCGGACCTCCGGCTGGCTAATGCTGACGAACTGCGGCTGGCTGTTGAATTCGAACTGCGTAGTCGCCGCTGCAGCAGCCACCACGAAGACGAGAGCGAACTGAAATCCAAGTCATTGGTAAGAATTTAAAAGCATAGTTTAAGGCACGGCATGTCATCGACTTCATTATCATGGATATCTGTTTGGTGTTTATGCACTTAATTGAAAAGGGAATAAACACTACGCCAAACAATTACTAATAAATCATATGATAGTGAATAATATTCACATCCAGAAATAGGTATATCTGCAAAAGGTTTTTTCAATCGGAGACCTTACCATCTGCATGGTGCAATGTGATGTTTTGAGATGTTGTAATGACCAATGACTGCCTGCAGACGGCTTATATACCGCCATCTCTGTCCTGAGGCTGCGGCTTTGCTGGACGGACTCGGCCGGGACATCACCTCGCCGACATCGCCATCGCCGGGTCTTTTCCACACCAGTCCCGCTGGCGCTCGAGACTGCAATAAGGAGGCGCCAACCTATACCGGTACTGCTATCACCTGGATCTAACGTCACTTACTTCGTGCGCAACCAACGGTCTTTCTCGATGCATTCGTTCAATAACTCTAACCTGACATTCCAAATATCACATACCACATATAAATATCACATGCTTAGCGCACACCAACCTTTCTCGCCGTATCGGTAGCAGAAGACATTCCAGAGCACATTAGTTTTGTTGACTGCATTCACTGCATTCACTGCATTCACTGCATTTACTACATTCACTGCATTAACTCCATATAATAGTATGATGTACGTATGACCGACAATGTGGGTGGGTCACGGTGGTGGTATGACCGACAGTGTCGGTTGGTCACGGTGGTGGTATGACCGACAGTGTGGGTGGGCCACGGTGATGGTATGACCGACAGTATCGGTGAGTCATGGTGGCGGTATGACCGACGGTGTGGGTGGGTCACGGTGGTGGTATGACCGACAGTGTGGTTGGGTCACGGTGGTGGTATGACCGACAGTGTGGGTGGGTCACGGTGGTAGTATGACTGACAGTGTCGGTTGGTCACGGTGGTGGTATGACCGACAGTGTGTGTGGGTCACGGTGGTGATATGACCGACAGTATGGGTGGGTCACGGTGGTGGTATGACCGACAGTGTGGGTGGTTCACGGTAGCGGTATGATCGTCAGTGTTGGTGGGTCACGGTGGTGGAATGACCGACATTGTGGGTGGGTCACGGTGGTGGTATGGCCGACAGTGTGGGTTGATCACGGTGGTAGTATGACCGACAGTTTGGGTGGGTCACGGTGGTGGTATGACCGACAGTGTGGGTTGATCATGGTGGTGGTATGACCGACAGTGTGGGTGGGTCACGGTGGCGGTAAGACCGACAGTGTGGGTGGGTCACGGTGGTGGTATGACCGACGGTCACGGTTTTGCAGTTCTGACTGCAGCTGTGGTAACCAGTCGTGTCTCCCCGTGACCGCCAGACGGGGGTGGCTGGAACGGGCAGACCAAGGCCGTCCAGCACAGCCTCAGGGCAGAGATGGCGGTATATAAGCCGTCTGCAGGCAGCCGATAGATATCAGATCCCGTCAGATCTCCACAGTACAGACATGCAGATGGTAAGCTCTCCGCTTGAATACGGATTTGGCTTAATTGTGCATATGCACCATTAGTAGTTGATAATAATCATGAAGTTATTAGTTATTAAGTAAATTAAGTAGTTATTAAGTTATTTTCATTAAATTGCGTATAGTATGCCTTAAACATATCAGGGTGATAATAATAATCCATAATTCCCAAAGCTCTGCTTTCAAAACGCTTAAGAATCACTTCGTTTCCAGTTCGCTCTCGTCTTCGTGGTGGCTGCTGCTGCGGCGGCTCCGCAGTTCGAATTCAACAGCCAGCCGCAGTTCGTCAGCAGCGGCCAGCCGGAGGTCCGAATTCTCAGTCAGAAGAACGACCAGGACCAAGTCGGAAACTATGAATACGCCTACCAGCAGGACAACGGACAACAGGTAATGATTTGCTGAATAATTAAGTGGTACATTACTTTACAAGTTGAAGGAATACAAATCACAGTCTCATGCTTGATGCTATATCTTTTCTTTCTAAAAATCAACATCTTTTCTAAAAATAATATTTAACGAGTGTTTATTGTCAGTATTTTTACAATAACATGGGCCTGCCTCAAAGAAGTGCTTTCGTACCAAATTAAAATAATTATACTACTTACTTCAGGTACAACCTACATCTTCTGATCAAAAACGAAAGATGAGGACAGCCGTAAGAAGTTACGGCATATGTGCAGTAACTTCTTTTCTAATTTTCTTTGGACAAAAATGCCTATGGTCTGTAGCTGTAGCAGCAGAAACTCCAGCTAGATACAAACTATCAGTGTCCATTTCTAGTTGTATAACATCGCAGGTCCAGTTGTGCCCTAATCCTCCATTGCCACGATTTGCTACATGTCAAACTTAATCACGATCTTGGCATATTTGTCGGTATTCTGTTGTGTTTAACTTTAGTGGGTGTTTGTCTACAGGTGCAGGAGGTTGGTCGCTTCCAGCCGGGAACTCAGCCTGAGACTGGCAGGCTTGAACAGCAGGGATTCTACGAGTACATCGCTGACGACGGCAACACCTACCGGGTCGACTACACAGCCAACGAGGGTGGATTCCAGGCCCGGGGCGCCCACCTGCCTCAGGCGCCAGCTCAGATCCCCGAGTACGCCCAGCTGAGGCGGGAGCACCCGGAGCTGTTCTGGGCTGTGGACGGAGGCGCGGGCGTTGTCCTCAACAACCAGCAGTTCGACAACCAGCAGTTCATCCAGCCGCAGCAGTTCAACCAGCCGCAGCAGTTCAACCAGCCCCAGTTCATCTTCTGAGATGATGTGTTGGTGCAATTGAGAATGAAGGAGTCATTTATGTTTGTGTTTTTTTTTAGAGATTGGACCCCAAATGTCTTGTTTGTGTTACGCTGATATTATGAATACAACTCCGAATCGTAAACACATTTTATTTTATTTATGTATATATTTTATTTATTTATTGACAATGAGCAACAGGCATTAACCCAATTACAGCAATTAAAACACGACGACACGACAGCAGCAGACACACGCACACAGTTGAAAACAGACGAGGCAAATATGATAACGAAAATGTGATACTAAAATAGAACAAAAGTTCATGAAACAGTAAATATGAATACATTAAAAATAAACATAGGTGAACAATAGTTCACAGGCATGCTTTGAGGCTACGCAGACATAATACAACGCTTGTAAAAGAAGACATAAGATCGGTAAATGAGAAAAGTCCAGCAGTAAAATAAGAGTAATAAATCTCGCATGCTCACCTCACACACGCCCACTCACAATCCCAACTCATCGCCACCAGTGTTGTGCAGCCTATACCGCCATACTCTTGACATATGATTCCACCTGCATTCTAAAAGCTCTTAAGGTATCATTGAAAAGGTCTGATGCAAGACAGGCAGACAGGAATAGGTTGGTGTTGCGAGGCGCCCGCGCTAAGACGTCACGTTTAACAGTTTCCACTCTAGCGAATGGGACGTGCAAGATGGTGTGCGACGCTGCGCGGGTATGCCGTGTTGATATTTGCAAGGAAAAGCTGTGAAGAAGCAAGGAAGACTCGATCCGTCTTGAGAAGATTCTATGTAGAAATAGTATGTCCTACTGCACTCTTCTCTGAGCAAGCGAGGCGATATTAAAAGACTGTAAAAGATCTGAATATGAATATGAGGTTTGTAATTGTTGGAGTTAAAAAGAATGCAGTGGTTTTCTGACCTACGTATTTGTTTTGAGTGAACACGAATGCAGTAGTTTTCTGACCTCTATAGCTAGTCAGTACAAACCACGCGGCTATATCCAACGGTGCATCTAGTACTACATGAAGACATTGAAGGCCTTTCATCTTACGCCTGTCGACAGTAAGCTCCTCTCCATGTCCGCACTGGCATGGTGGTGACGGAAATATCGAGCTAATTTCATGGTACCGCTAGAGCTAAAAACTTCTTCATGACTTCATTAACTTGAGGTCACTAGCAGTAGCAACCGTTCATTGTAAACAACAACAAAAAAAACAGTCAGCAAAACACGCTAATCACGGCGAGTCTCTGTTGTTCGTCAAAAGCCTCGGCTACTAATACCGAAACGGTTAACACAATCTAAGGAATCACGATGAAGGAGTAAAGTCTTCCTTTGAACATTTTCTTAGTTATGTGACTCTTAGTCCCTTAACCTGCGCCCCGCTTGGGTCGGCATCCGAACGCGTCCCGCTGGGGGGGGGATATTACCCCCCTCCCCCCCTCGTATCTTACGAACAAATGGCTACACCGGGACACGCTAGGCGACGATCGAAAGCTCTTAAGGCGACGAATATAATGTACACCCGAAATTCTTAAAATAAGGCCACATGTCAGGTCACGATCAGGTCAAATGTCAAGCTTGAGGTATTTTAGTTTTGGAGCCATACTGTCCATCCAAAGCCTTATATTTCGACTATTATCGCACAAAGTGCTCTCAAAGGTATAATGCATCTCCCGTATAAGCGAAAGTGAAATTGAAAGTATTGGTCAAGGTCAAGGTCAGGTCACAAAAGGTCACAGGTCTACGAAAGCCATGTGACACATGTTGTATGGGTTATTTTACACGGCGAATTGGATAGAAACAGCCATTTTCAGCTTGCCATTTTCAGCAGTCTGACCCATATAATTGCCATCAGGTCAAGGTCAGGTCACAATAAGGATACAATTTGAAATTGATTAATCTAAATAAAAAAGGCATGTTTCTAGACCAGCTTTGTCTCAGAAATACAGCCGTGGTATTCATTTGTATGTATCTAATCACTAAAACGTATACACGGAAATTCACAAAATGACGTCATGAGTTACTTATATAGTTAGAGAGCCATAAGTCATTCAAAATAAAGATATGGCTTTGAAATTTTGTTTGAGTATCATCCATACTTGGTTCTCTAAAATGTATTCTGTTTTTTTAATATCTTTTAAAATACAAATATTTTGCGGAAATACAAAACAAATGGGTGTCAAAAACCAACATTTCGTAAATCCGAGATAAACAGGGTGAAGAAAATGTCCTTTCCTTCCTTATAATGTTTTGTATTTGCAATTTGCATTAACACTCGATTTTCTACGAATTTGCAAACATTAATCGTTTTCCCACCCAAAATGGCATGGCATGACGTCATTAAAACGCCAATATCTTCCAAAGCACTACATCAATTTCAGTAAACTTTTGTGAGAAGACGTAGCATTAATGCAGCATAGGGTACTGAAAGTGTGACGTCGGTATTTCCCATAGTTTTCAACCTATTTATACAATCCGGGAGAAGGAGGGGGTGGTAAAATTTACCCCCCTCCCCCAAACGGGGCGCGGGATAAATTGTCGGTTACCTGATGGACATCAGGAACAGAGGTCAGATTGGGTGCCTAACTACAGCTGGCACCTCGAAGGCCTTTGACAGCGTCCAGCAACTTCGACTGCTGGAGAAGCTTGCGTGGTATGGCATACAAGACCACTGGTGCCGTGACTGGCTTGGGGATCGATATAAGAAGGTTAGGGGCGGGGAAACTTCATTACCAATCACTCATGGCGTGGTTCAGGGGTCGCTGCTGGGACCAATCCTATTTTTAATTTTCACAAACGATTTGCCGTCTTACCTCAATGATAGTAAAATTGTAATGTACGCCGACGACGTGCAGTTCCTCCATCAGGGAGAGACCCGACATGTCCTAGACCTAGACCAGAGCGTGGTGGAGCACACGGTAAACGTAGCACAGCGATGGTTCATGGCAAACAGTCTCAAAATTAATCCCACAAAGACCGACCTAGTGCTTATAAAGCCCAAAAGATGCCAGATGAACCACAATTTTTCTGTCCGATTTGGCGAAGCTCAAATTCATCCATCGGCCACTGTTAAAGTTATCGGGGTTATGGTCGAAAGTAATCTCACATTTGAATCGCAAGTCTCATCAGTTATACGCCGATGCTACGCGACGATGGGGGGACTAGCAAAATTGACTCGCTCACTTCCGGAAGAGGTAAAGAAAATGATAATTGAGGCTTTAGTTTTTCCCCATTTATCATATTGCATTACAGTTTGGGCCGGCTGTGGCATAATCCAAAAACACCGAATCCAAAAGGTGATAAATCACTGTGCGCAAATTGTCAAGGGCGCGAGACGTTCCGCCCACGTATCACCGATGTTTCGCGAACTGAAGTGGCCGAGAGTGGATGACTTGGTGGCAGAGCGCGACATAGCCATCATGCACTGGCTGCTGTTCAATGACCAGGCGCCGGCTAGTCTAAGCGAGCGTGTACTGTACCGTGGAAACGTGTCGGCTAGGGAGACGCGAGCGACCGACACCGGTCAGCTGCAGATACCGCGGGTACGCACTGAGCATGCTCGGAAATTTGTCCATTTCCGTGCCGCAGATCAGTGGAACAACGCGCCCACAGTAGTCAGGGAAGCTAGGACCGCCGCAAAGTGTCGTAGAACAGCCAGACAGTGGCTACTCGAATCAGACCAGTGACGAAAACGAGTATGTACTCCTGTCGCCTTGTATGTCGCCTTGTAATGACTAAAGCATCTTTAGGATTGTATCGCCCTCATGTGTTTATATTTTACGATTGTGATCGCCTGTAACTTGACGCTAAGACGTAAAAGCCACGTTGAGTGGAGCGCTTAAGAAATAAATGATGATGATGATGATAAACCAAATAAACAAATATTGAAGATGTAATAGAAATTAATACTATTTTCTTCGGCTTCAAATAGAAAGTTTTGCAAGTAAACATTCCATTTTTTAATGTACATACCAGGGAAATGTAATTTGTGATGCCTATAAGATTACCAGTAAAACGCCTAATGTTTGTTATAGTAAGTCCTTACCGGGTGGCGTCAGCTGTTAATAGCAAAGACGTCGCTTAGAATATATTTCAAGCCCATCCAGCTATGTGCTGGCTTTTCATGTGCTCGCGTTAATGACATGGATACATCAGGAGGAAACAGCATTCACACACATCGCACATAAAACACATGTAAAAATGTCGCACTATAGCCGCCGTGCCAGACCCAGCTGTTCAGTGATCCTCCTCCGGAACACCGCAACACTAGTCTCCCTAGTGTCGGACGGCAGGCCGTTGTACGCTCGGGCGGCTCGATAAACAAACCGCCGCCTCCCTGACTCAGTTCTGATGCGAGGCATGGACAGTAGATCATCCTGTCTGGTCGATCTTTGCCTCACACTTTGAACGGTGTGGAAGTGGCGCGCAAGGTCACTCGGCTGTCCCTGAGTCATGATGACTTTAAGTAAACATAGTGTGCGGTACATAACGAGGTCCTGGGCAGGTAACCAGTTTAATTCATGTAATACGTCACGTACGTGATCACACTTGCGCCGTCCTGATACTACTCGCGCACAGAAGTCGAGCAGTTTTTGTATGCGCGTTCTGCTTGTGCGGTACCGTTTCCGTATACAGCGATACCGTAGCGAATCAGTGCAATCACCAGTCCGTTCACTATTGTCGGTAGCACATCATGAGGGATGAAATGCTTCGCGTGGCTGAGACCAATCAACAGTCCAGTGCACTTTGCTGCCAGTTGGTTGATATGAGGTTCGAAAGACAAATACCGATCCATCACTATCCCTAGGTTTTTAACACGCGGTATCTCTTCTACAGTCACACCGTTTACAGAGATGGAAGTTTTTGGGAGGTCCTGGAGCATTTGACGAGTGCCAAAAACGATCAGTTGGGTCTTGCTAGAGTTGACTTTCATTTGATTTTGGGTGAACCACTGGAACAAAGTACACAGGGTCGACTCCATGCGCTGAATGAGATCGGTAATGTCACGTTTATGTCCGGTAACGAGAATTTGCGTATCGTCGGCATACTGGGTGATGCTAACATTGTCATCGATAAACAGGCTAAGGTCGTTGGAGAAGATGTTGTACAAAAGGGGTCCTAGCGATGTGCCCTGATAAACTCCGATTGGGTTTCTAACCGCCTTGGACGAACGCTGGCGTCCATCAGGAGTGCTAAATCTGACATGCTGGTAGTGGTCTGAAAGGTAGCTTGTGAACCAGGAGCTATCTACGCCATAGAGTTCTAGTTTTTGGATCAGTTTTGAGTGGCTGACAACATCGAAGCATTTACTTAAATCTAACAGCACAAGGAGAGAAATTTCGCCGTGATCCATGCCCTGAAGCACCCGGTCTGTGACATTTATCAGAGCTGTCTCGGTAGAGTGGAAGCGTCGGAAGCCGTGTTGTGTGCACGAGAACAGATGGTTTGTATCGAAGTAGGCATACAGCTGCTTGTGGACAATACGTTCTACAATTTTGGCCAAGCAAGGGACGAGTGAGATTGGTCTGAAGTTAGCAGGGTCTCTGATGGAGCCCGATGACTTGTATATGGGCTGAACAACCGCGACTTTCCACGAATCTGGTACAACGCTGGTGGCTAGACTGGTGTTCACAATGCATAAAACGACATGCCAGATAGCACTACAACACTTTTTAAAGAACGCCATGGACAGTCCGTCAGCACCGCACGCTCCACTACTGTTCATTCTGGCCACCGTGTCCTGCAGCTCGGCGCCGGTCACCGGCCGGACAGCGAACCCGTCCGACCCCACCCGAGGTAGGCGGATCGGCAGTTCCGCAGCAGCGGCCGGTTTTCCCGCGGCAACGGCTGCGGCTGTCTTGGTGCCGATCTCCGCGAAGTATCGGTTGAGTGTGTCAGGGTCGATGTCGGGAGTGGTTGTCTGGGCGCACCTCTTGCTGGCGATGATGGGACGCACGCAGCGGTACATGGAACCTGGGCCCGTCTCAGCTATGCGCTGTCTAATGTTGTCTCGTGAGTCGCGCTGAATAGCCGAGCGGGTCAGCCGGTTAAGCTCCTTGTACCGCGCGCGGTCTCCCTGCCGTAGGGCCGCGCGCCGCTCCGCCATGATTCGCCGGGTCCCCTCGGAGACGGGTGGCGGGTGGGGGTTACGAATGCGGACCCTTCGGACCGGGGCCAGCTCGTCCAGTACGGCTGTAAGTTGGTCGATCAAAAAGTCACTCTGCCGCTGCACATTATCAGTGACGAAAACAGGGGACCAGTCCACGCCACCGAGCCGGGCACGGAACCTGTCCATATCAATGGATTTCCAACTACGGGTTTGCACTACAACGGGGGTCGGGCGGCATTTGCTAATGCGCATCAGGGCATGAGTGGAATGATGGTCACTAAAATCACACTGACGCACACCTGCTCGAACCACCATGTCTGCACAGTTGGTAACGATGACGTCGAGCACAGACCCGGGGCCGGGATACGTCGCGTCACTGATGGTCTGTGACAGTGAATACTTCTGGAACAATCTGATGAGATGACCGCCGGGCGTGTTCCCAGTGGTCACCCGTAAGTCACAATTGAGGTCGCCGGCTAAGACGAGAAGACCGCGGTTGTCCGTCAGGACGGTCTGTATTTCCGACTCAAGCTGCTCAAGGTCGGCCGTCAGCTGGGCGCCAGCAGGTGAGGGAGGACGGTACATGGCACATATGACAATGCCTCTGTCACGCCCAACGCTCACGCGGGCCCAGACTGTCTCAAGTTTTGTGGTCGAGTTGTCAGGCTTGGGTACGGCTTTTATCTGAAAGCCATCGCGGGCTAGTATCGCCACGCCCCCAAAGCCGCGACCGCCAGCTCGGTCGGCTCTGATCAGCTGATATCCGGGAAACGCCACGAGACGATTGGGCACACGCGGCTTCAGCCAGGTCTCCGAGAGGATGATGATGTCTGCTCCCGTGTCAGATATCTCACAACGGAGTGGGAGAATCTTGGGCAGAAGTGACTGGACGTTGAGAGATGTCAGAAGAAGCTCGTCACGTCGTCGGTCATGAAGCAGCGGCGGATCTTGATTGGTCGGCATTTGACGCTCCGGTCCATCCGGTCGAACTGGGTGGTTGACATCGGCGTGGTGTTCTTGTGGTGGTGGCAGGTGACCCTCTACACGGCGGAAGCTGTCACTTCCAGAGTCTTCCTGACAGCCGTCGGCTGTCCGGCCCGGTCTGCCCCGGGTTTGGACCACTGGACTCTCCTCTATGCCAGGGGCGAGTCCAGGGTCCGACAGGGGGATCAGGGCTCGGCCGTAGTCCTGACGATGGTGGTGCTCGTCGTAGATATCACGGAGTCGACGTGCTTGGACTATGCGGCCGGCCCTTCTCCCCCTGTAGCGCCGCCTTACTCCGCCCCTCCTACCCTCCTCGGGGCGCCGGGCGGGAGATTTATGGCCGTCCGTCGTTCGACGGGGACCGGAGCGGAGCGGGCCGGACCCGGCCCCGTCTGGGCGATCGTCGGCGGCGACGTTGAGATTCGGGTAGAAGTAAATCCGGCGAGCTGATTGGTGAGCAGAACTGGGTAGAGAACGGTAGAAGGACGGTGCCGTTCGACAAGGGCCATGGCTGAAGTTCTGGGAGATTTTCGACAGATGAAAAAGGCTATTTTGCACTGTAGAAGTCTCACAACTGCACTAAAAATCACTGTATTCGATCCACAAAATATGTTTCTTGATGAGTGACAAAACTTGTTGTGAACAAACACTTAAATCCGCACTAAATCTCGACGAAACGGAGGAGCGACGCGCGAGGCGGCAGCCGGTAGGAGGCGCCAAGGCAGCCGGTAGGATGCGCTTAGCATTATACCATCTGAAATCTATATAAGTATGGGAAAACATTATAACATCTTTGTACGAAAATGTAATTGGCAGCTTACAGTCATACATTAGTTTGTCTGCTAAACTTGATTTGAAAAGAATCAGTGGTAGCTGAAATTTGAACTACCGGCACGCCGTGCACATATGAAGGTGACATTAGTGTCTGTCACGTGCAAGGAAGCTTCCAGTCATGTCTCAGCACACACACCACATTTTAGCTCAATTGATCTAGACGTTTCCGTGATAAGAAAGAGGGGTCCGGGCCTGCATTATAGAGCCCTACTTTGAGTTGATATGAATAGTAAATTGTATTATATCCTTGTCTAAGATGGAAGGCCTCCCACGCTCGAGGACCTCACTAGCAGCGGCGGCGTCTGTGGCCGTCACCTGGTTGTGTAGTGACCAGAGATGTAGGTCAGCCAGCCACTGCGCTATTTTATCCCTTAAACAACTGCCAAATACAGTTATGATTCACAGCTATATTCACATTACAGAGTAACACAGTAAAGACATTTGAGGTACAATATCTGGAACAACACAAACAAAATGACACATTCATTCTCAAGGGCACCAAAACACCATATCAGAAGACGAACTGAGGCTGGTTGAACTTCTGCGGCTGCTTGAACTGCTGGTTGTCGAACTGCTGGTTGTCGAACTGCTGGTTGTTGAGAACAACGCCAGCGCCTCCGTTCTCGGCCCAGAACAGCTCCGGGTGCTCCCGCCTCAGCTGGGCGTACTCACGGATCTGAGCTGGCGCCTGAGGCAGGTGGGCGCCCCGAGCCTGGAATCCGCCGTCGTTGGCCACATAGTCAACCCGGTAGGTGTTGCCGTTGTCAGCGATGTACTCGTAGTACCCCTCTTGTTCAAGCCTGCCAGTCTCGGGCTCAGGTCCAGGCTGGAAGCGACCGACCTCCTGCACCTGAAATCCAGCCATAAATGTTGTTCATTTGGAACATGTTGAAGCTGTTGATTGTTTAAGTCCACTGTCGTATTTGATTGTGTCAAACCACACTCACACAATCGCGACACACGACCCGGGTGTTAACTCCTACCACAGAGGTTAATTTGGAAAATTACTCATGCATGGGGTGTAATTGTTGAGGCTTCGCTATCGACACTCATGGCAGACACCGGCGTGGTGTGTCAGTGCCGACCACCATCGCATTGTGTGTTCGTTATAGCTGCATGGGGTGTCGAGGTGTCGCAATTATCATGCGGGGGTTGTCGATTGACGCCTCAGCCAGGCGTATTGCAGGAGTTCGTTTACCACTGGGAGAGGTGTGACGGTCGCCGCCGCTTGGGGTGTCGTGACGCAGACGGCGGCGCGGCGTTAGCTGCGCGCGCAAATCGCCGCCGGGCGGACGTGCCGGCGAGCGGCGATGTGCGCAGTGCAGTCAGAGTGCGTGCAGAGTGCGTGCGTCGACCGTTGTCAGTGTTCATGTTGCCGTTGAGTTGCGAAAGGCTGTCAATCGTGCGGTCGTGATCGGAGTTATAAGTACCTAATTGTGAGTTGTGAGTGCGTTCTTAAGTGCGTTATTTTGATCTTAGAAATGTAGTTACTTGTGAATTTGTGATCGATAAACATTAGGTATGATAGCCTCTATATGTTTCATGACCTCCCATCACAACCAATTGTATTGCTTATCCGGTCGGAGCTGCACCGACCAAGCTTCTAAAAACATATGAATATACGTAGCTGACTGTTGATCCATAGAAACAATGCATATTTATGAGTATGCATGATGAAGATGATTTGTGATGTTGATGTTGATACATGGATCTGTTTACAATAATTAACGGTTTTGTTAATACAATGGTTTTGCACGGAAATGTACTAATTTTTAGTTGCTCAGATTGGGAAGGTTGGCGCGAGTGGTCAGTCAGGTCAGAGTATTCATATTGGCATGAGTCTTGAGAGTTGCAACACGTCTCTGAGCCGGCGTCCGGCGGCGGCCGCCGCCCGCCATGCGTCTGCGTCACGACACCCCAAGCAGCGGCGACCGTTACACCTCTCCCAGTGGTGAATGAACTCCCGCAATTCGCCCGGCTGAGGCGTCAATCGACACCCCACGCATGCGTATCGAGACACTTCGACACCCCATGCAGCAGTTATCAAGGGTGTTCCGTTAAATCTATACACCCCATGCAGCGGCGATCGCGGTTGTTCCGCTACACCTCCCTGAGTGCTAAACAAAACACCTTCCAGGTGACGTATTTTAGGTGGTGTGGGCATCACACGGGCTAGGGGTGTTGACACCCTGCGCGGGTGTTCAGTTTTTGTGAGTGCAGATGGACAAATATGATCCAAAGGGAAAACATGTATTAGGTGGAGGCAAAAGTCTGGCATTAGGCACTGTCATTAAGCCAGAAATATATCATGATAGAGGCTTATGCCATGGGTTAATGTCTATTTCCGAATACAAATTGTCTTACCTTTTGTCCATTGTCTTGCTCGTATGCGTATTCGTAGTTTCCGACTTGGTCCTGTCCGAACTTTTGACTGAGAATTCGGACCACCGGCTGGCCGCTGCTGAAGAACTGCGGCTGGTTGGTGAACTCGGACTGGGGAGCCGCCGCAGCAGCAGCCACCACGAAGACGAGAGCGAACTGGAAACAAATGTTGAATTTTAACCAAAGGATCTTAACTAAAACATCTATCACGTATCTCATTGCTGGTCTTTGCTTTGGAAATTACACTCAGTCCGAACGCTGCACAAGTCCTTACCAGCTTCATGTTGGTGATGTGAAGACGCGGTGTGAAGACCAGGCTGGTTGTGATGTCTGCTGACTGCCGGCAGACAGACAGCTTATATACCGCCTTCTCGGCTCCGCCCAGTACCGGCCGGTTCTGTTCCACTTATGACACCCCGTCTGCCTCCTGTGTAACCTCCCGGTCAAACAAGTGACATGACAGCGCGGCTGTCTGGCTCCGACGCGACTGGGAGGCTCCCCGTTCCGCCGGTTTTTAGCAACATAGACACATACATGGGCGGCACCTAGCCTGGAGTAGATGCTATTTCTGCACTCTGCCCATCCACCATGTGGGTGTGTCTATGTAGCTACTCGTACGGTGGGTGTGTAGACGTTAGATCACTGTCTTCCCGGATCATCAAGCGTAGGTGGGGTCCATCAAGCGGTGTAGGTGGTCCTCCCCGGATCATCAAGCGTGGGTGGGGTACAGCCAGCGGTGTAGGTGGTCCTCCCCGAATCATCAAGCGTGGGTGGGGTATATCAAGCGGTGTAGGTGGTCCTCCCCGAATCATCAAGCGTGGGTGGGGTACAGCAATCGGTGTAGGTGGTATTCCCCGGATCATCAAGCGTGGGTGGGGTACAGCAAGCGGTGTAGGTGGTCCTCCCCGGATCATCAAGCGTGGGTGGGGTACATCGAATGGTGTAGGTGGTCTTCCCCGGATCATGAAGCGTGAGTGGGGTACATCAAGCGGTGTAGGTGGTCTTCCCCGGATCATCAAGCGTGGGTGGGGTACATCAAGCGGTGTAGGTGGTCCTCTACGGATCATCAAGCGTGGGTGGGGTACATCAAGCGGTGTAGGTGGTCCTCCCAGGATCATAAAGCGTGAGTGGGGTACATCAAATGGTGTAGGTGGTCTTCCCCGGATCATCAAGCGTGGGTGGGGTACATCAAGCGGTGTAGGTGGTCCTCTACGGATCATCAAGCGTGGGTGGGGTACAGCAAGCGGTGTAGGTGGTCTTCCCCGGATCATGAAGCGTGTGTGGGGTACAGCAAGCGGTGTAGGTGGTCCTCCCCGGATCATCAAGCGTGGGTGGGGTACATCAAGCGGTGTAGGTGGTCCTCTACGGATCATGAAGCGTGTGCGGGGTACATCAAGCGGTTTAGGTGGTCCTCCCCGGATCATCAAGCGTGGGTGGGGTACAGCAAGCGGTGTAGGTGGTTCTCTACGGATCGTCAAGCGTGGGTGGGGTACAGCAAGCGGTGTAGGTGGTCTTCCCCGGATCATCAAGCGTGTGTGGGGTACAGCAAGCGGTGTTGGTGGTCTTCCCCGGATCATCAAGCGTTGGTGGGGTACAGCAAGCGGTGTAGGTGGTCCTCTACGGATCATCAAGCGTGGGTGGGGTACAGCAAACGGTGTAGGTGGTCCTCTCCGGATCATGAAGCGTGTATGGGGTACAGCAAGCGGTGTAGGTGGTCTTCCCCGGATAATCATGTGTGGGTGGGGTACACCAAGCGGTGTTGGTGGTCTTCCCCGGATCATCAAGCGTGGGTGGGGTACATCATGCGGTGTTGGTGGTCTTCCCCGGATCATCAAGCGTGGGTGGGGTACAGCAAGCGGTGTAGGTGGTCTTCCCCGGATAATCATGTGTGGGTGGGGTACACCAAGCGGTGTTGGTGGTCTTCCCCGGATCATCAAGCGTGGGTGGGGTACATCAAGCGGTGTTGGTGGTCTTCCCCGGATCATCAAGCGTGGGTGGGGTACAGCAAGCGGTGTAGTTGGTCCTCTCCGGATCATGAAGCGTGTGTGGGGTACAGCAAGCGGTGTAGGTGGTCCTCTCCGGATCATGAAGCGTGTGTGGGGTACAGCAAGCGGTGTAGGTGGTCTTCCCCGGATCATCAAGCGTGGGTGGGGTACAGCAAGCGGTGTAGTTGGTCCTCCCCGGATAATCATGTGTGGGTGGGGTACATCAAGCGGTGTTGGTGGTCTTCCCCGGATCATCAAGTGTGGGTGGGGTACAGCAAGCGGTGTAGGTGTTCTTCCCCGGATCATCAAGCGTGGGTGGGGGTACAGCAAGCGGTGTAGGTGGTCCCTTAGCAGCAGTCGCCTTTCTGACTGAACAGTAGTAGCGATGTCGTATGTGCAGCTACAGATGGACAGTTGCTATATGTGCTATGCGTAACCATTATATGCTACAGCTGACAGCTGCTACTGATCCTACACATGCTACAGCTACTGCTGGTGCTACCGGCGCATCAGGCGCTACAAGTGATTCTGGTGATAACGATGCTACAAGAGGTGCAATTGCTACAGCTGCCGCTAGTACTATTTGTGCTTGTAATATCGCATGTGCTACAGATGCTACATGCCTGCGACTGGTACTACAGCTCTGCTACAGGAGCTAAATGTGCCGCTTCTGATACATGGTGCTACAGGGGCTAAAGGTGTTACAGTCACTACTGACACTACTGAGTGGCTCGTGCTACTGATGCTGCTTCAGGTGCCTGTGACGTTCTAATGATGCTGTTTCAGGTGTCTGACTTGCTATTGATGCTTTTTCAGGTGCCTGTGACGTGCTACTGTTGCTGCTTCATGTGCCTGTGACGTGCTACTGATGCTGCTTCAGGTGCCTGTGGCGTGCTACTGATGCTGCTTCAGGTGCCTGTGGCGTGCTACTGATGCTGCTTCAGGTGCCTGTGGCGTGCTACTGTTGCTGCTTCATGTGCCTGTGACGTGCTACTGATGCTGTTTCAGGTGCCTGTGGTGTACTACTGATGCTGCTTCAGGTACCTGTGGCGTGCTACTGATGCTGCTTCAGGTGCATGTGGCGTGCTACTGATGCTGCTCCAGGTGCCTATGGCGTGCTACTGATGCTGCTTCAGGTGCCTGTGACGTGCTACTGATGCTGCTTCAGGTGCATGTGGCGTGCTACTAATGCTGCTTCAGGTGCCTGTGACGTGCTACTGATGCTGCTTCAGGTGCCTGTGACGTGCTACTGATGCTGCTTCAGGTTCCTGTGGCTGCTACTGATGCTGCTTCAGGTGCCTGTGGCGTGCTACTGATGCTGCTTCAGGTACCTGTGGCGTGCTGCTGATGCTGCTTCAGGTGCCTGTGGAGTGCTACTGATGCTGCTTCAGGTGCCTGTGACGTGCTACTGATGCTGCTTCAGGTGCCTGTGGAGTGCTACTGATGCTGCTTCAGGTGCCTGTGGCGTGCTACTGATGCTGCTTCAGGTGCCTTTGGCGTGCTACTGATGCTGCTTCAGGTGCCTGTGACGTGCTACTGATGCTGCTTCAGGAGCCTGTGGGCTGTGGTCTCCGGGTCATGAAGGGAGAGCCTTCAGCTGCCAACATAGGCCTCAAAGAGCTATACACCATTCTGGAACAGTTTTGCATCAGTGTTGTTTTTGCACTGTATATGCTGTAGCAAAAGGAGTATACATGCCTACTTCTGTCTTTCTGCATGTGGAAAATATGCTACAATATTTATAAATATTTGGGCAATACAATTTTATAAATAAGAATAAAATGATTCGTGAGATGGATTTTGATTGTACATTACTATACTGCTGTAATTTACTATTGTCTGTTAAAGTTGTTTCAAAATAATCACTTGTAAGTACTCTCATCAAAATGCACACCTACAGCTGTTTTGCAAACAACAATGTGCTGTTATGAAACGATGCCAACGTTAATCTTGGGGTGGTTTTCCGCAGTCTCGCGCATGACCGCAACATCCTAAAGGTGAGAGGAAATGTACACGGGCTTAGCAATGTTGTGGTTTCGTCAAACTGTCTATTACTTCTAAAGCGAGGATGACCAACAAACGTCAGCCTGCAACGGAACAGGTTCCGTACGATCCTCGGTATTGGCTATTAAAACTTCGGTTACATCATCCTTCAGGCAACTCCCGCTGCGGAATAATTTCCGGGCAATATCCGTCAAAGTTATCATGGCCTGTGTATCTCCTATTTCGGCGGTTCAATCAGAACACGTTCATTTCATTGCTGTGATCTGATCGGCATATCTCTGTGATGTTTGGCGCGTGACAGACAGGAAGTTCTAACAACAGGAACAACAGGACAGGAAGCTCTAACAGACAGGCAGCTCTAACAGTCGACAAGACGTATGATTTTAAGCTGGATAATTTTAAGGCCGCGAACTTCTTCTCAACTGGTTGATTAATGGTTGAACAGGGGACAGGGGCCATCAAATACTTCACCTTCAGGTCAAAGAATGTGATAATGGCACAAGCGCTCGCCGAAGTAACGAAGTGAGACCCACCAGTTTTGTTTTATAATCTGTATGTTTTTGCAGGTACTCGACTTATACGAAAACCCTTCAGAGCATTCGTTCCACGGAACCTGTTATAAGGTTGTAGTGGGCCCTGCACGGAACTACACAAATATTGACGAAACCCTCGTGAAAAGATTCCTAGGCGACTTATCGTATGCCAGCTCTCGAACTGGACCTCTGCGTCTGCATGCCGCACTGAGCAGCAGCCTCCTCGTTTTCGTCTCGTTCATGACTTGTTTCTAGGAATTGACCAGGCTGCGACTTGGATGAACTTGATCAGGCAGCAGCAGTGTTCGTCACTGGCCCATACCAACCCCCAGCCCAGGCCCAGACCATGACCCATAGGGCCAGTCCAGCCCATGGCGAACTCTGGGCAGCAGCCAGTGACTGTGCGCCACTGGTAACTTCTCTGTACCTGCAGTGGTGATGGTGGTTTGTTGGTTTTTAGGACGCAGCTACCGCAGTGGTTATGTGGTTCACGTGTGGTTTACATGGGTTCCAGTGACACAGAAGGGTGAGCGGAAACATTTGGATGAATTATGTTGACTGTTACGTGTACTTTTGCCGTTTATGAGTTCGGAGTATGTTTGGCTTTTTTCTCCACCAAGTTCCTATTCTTTCGTGAGCGTCTCATCAGTGTAGGATTGTAAAGCTGTACCAAACCTGTGACACCTGTACTTGATAGGTAAACCGTGCTACCATGATGGCAAACTTCACCGTAGTGCGACAAAACGACTGACCAAACGGACAGCTCAAATTTATACAACCTTTTTCGGCCATTGTCGCAAATGTTTCAACCACATGATTTTTGAACGCTTTCTGACATGCTGACATTTCTCTGTCGGAACGGTACACTCAATAAATGTGTCAAATGCGAAACGAACTATCAATAATAACAGAGAGCAGAAGGTATCTTGAGCTATTGCCCCTCAAGTGCATGTGTTAGTAGTTTTATCTTAACCCTCGCCCTACGGGAGCTTTTTTCACCTTCCCCTACGGGAGGGTGGCTTTCAGGCACCCTGTTAACTTCCAAACCAAGCAACTTAGAGCAATGCGGTAAGAACCAGCATATTGCCTGTCACGAGAGGAATCTAACAGTATGCGATATTTAGGTCAACGGGTGACCTTCCAGGTCAAGTGAATGACCTTGGATTTACCACGTCCAAAACAGCGATTTTGCTCTTCAGAAAACCTCAAAATGATCAATTGATCAATGTAAATAAAAAGGCATGTTCCTAGACCAGCTTAGGCCCAGAAATACATAAAAGGTAATTATTTTTTCGTATCTTGTCAAAAAAAAGTCAAACAAAGTTATACAAAATTAACGTTATCAGTTTCTTACACTTCGGGAGCCATCACTCAGTTAAAAAAGAAGATATTGCTTTGAAATTGGTATGAGTACTTGCAATGCTCAGTTCTTTCACATATATTCTGGTTTTTCTAACATCTTTGAAAATTTTGGTTTCGTAAAAAAAAAATAGATTTTTTAACAATTTTAGGGGTCAAAAGCCAATAATTTTGCAAATCCGAGATTGCCATTTTAAAGGGCATGCCATTTTGTATGTTTGGTGAATTGCGTTTGCAATTTCCTTTAAAACTTAATTTTCTACCATTTTTCAAATATTTATCGTTTTTCCACCGACAGACGTCATCAAAACATGATTATTTCCCAAACTACTCAACTAATTTCAATTAATTTTATACAGCTTACGTATAATTGTGGTAAACTCAGCTACCGAAAATTCCAGCAAGATACACTGCATGTGCAAAAAGTAATTCAAGAAAAACCTCAAGGGGGGCCTATCAGGCCCTCGTAGGGTGAGGGTTAAATGAAATGCGTCATCAAATCATGTTGTACATATGTATTTAACGTTACTTCAGTATATCACACACACATACACAGGCGACAATCTTTGGAGCAGAACAAACAATAACAAACTAGCCTCATTCACCTCAGTAAAACCGAAACATTCGCTGCACTAAGGCAGGCTCAGCTGCTGCAGAGGCAGAACGAACTGCTGCTGATTGTCGAACTGTTGCTGGGCAACGAACTGCGGCTGGATGAACTGCTGCTGGACGAACTGCGGCTGGTCGAACTGCTGCTGGTTTCCGAACTGCTGCTGGTTGTCGAACTGCTGCTGGTTGTCGAACTGCTGCGGCTGGATGAACTGCTGGTTGTCAAACTGCTGGTTGTCGAGAACAACGCCAGCGCCCCCGTCCACAGCCCAGAACAGCTCCGGGTGCTCCCGCCTCAGCTGTTCGTACTCGGGGATCTGAGCTGGCGCCTGAGGCAGGTGGGCGCCCCGGGCCTGGAATCCGCCCTCGTTGGCCGTGTAGTCGACCCGGTAGGTGTTGCCGTCGTCACCGATGTACTCGTAGAATCCCTGCTGTTCAATGCTGCCAGTCTCGGGCTCAGGTCCCGGCTGGACGCGACCAGCCTCTTGCGCCTGAAATCCAGCCATACATGTTGTTGATTGGAACATTTGGAAGCAGTTGAATGTTGAAGTGCGCTGGCGTAATTTTGTGTGTGAAACCAGCTGGAAGAATATATTCCAAAGGGAAAATTTGGTGTCATCAAAAGCTTATCACTGTCATTAACACGCGCCCTGGAGAGGTGAGAAGGGGAGGGGGGGCAAATCCGACCATCCCTCCGGTTTTTCAAGGATACCGCAAAAACGGCGCCGCGCAACGCCGCCGTTTTTAGCATAACTGTTTGGAAATGAACTACCCACATTATGTAAATTTGTTGGCATCAGGTCATCTCAAGTCAGGTCACCAGACCAGGTCACGTGATGACCCCACCTCCAAAACGTTTGCAGTAGTACCGCAGCCACCGTTTTAGGTCGATCGCTCTCAAACTTGCAGGACTTCTTAAGGTCATCGATACCTACAATTTGTTGATCTCGGATTTGTAATATCCGTGACATAAGGTCGGCTCAATTTCGTGACCGCCAACACGGTTTTGTGAATAACTATCGACATAATGAAGATAGAGAAGTGAAAACAGTACCAATGTGTTTGTCTCGTCGAGACACGTCTCCCAATATGCAACATGATATACTTATGTCACCACTTGACCATGACCAGAGGTCACATTTCTCAGTTACCATAATCTGGTCAACATGAATATGATTCGAAGTGTCTTGATGAGACAAACACGATGGCGTCAAAAGTAATGCTGTATCTTTATTAGGTAAAACGTTACTTGCGAACAACAAAAAATAACCTTTTTGACATTCGATAACCTCTGGAGCCTAAACTATTGACCTGAGCTCAAATCTGAGAAACGAAACGCAATTGCATTTTTCAAGAACTTTGGATTACCTTTTTCCGTTTGTTGCTAGCTAACATAGTTCCCAAGATATTTGGGGGTGTTCGAAGCGAAGTCCTAAAACTGGAAAATCTGACCTTTGATGACATCAATTTTGACCTCAATTTTGACCTGACCTAAACAAAACCGCATACTTTCGATATAGCTGGTCTCGAGCTATCTAACGCCGTTTCCCGCTTGTCGCTACGTTGCGTGGCTTTCGAGATCATGGGGGGCGAAATCCGCCCCCCCCCCTCCAGGGTGTGTAATTCTCAGAGGCCCTCCAGGGCGCGTGTTAAGCCAGAAATATATCATGATAGAGTTTTATGCCATTACGTTATGCTCTATTTTAAAATATACATTGTCTTACCTTTTGTCCATTGTCTTGCTCGTATGCGTATTCGTAGTTTCCGACTTGGTCCTGTTCGAACTTTTGACTGATAATTCGGACCTCCGGCTGGCCGCTGCTGAAGACCTGCGGCTGGTTGCTGAACTTTGATTGGGGAGCCGCCGCAGCAGCAGCCACTACGAAGACGAGAGCGAACTGGAAACAAATGTTGAATTTTAACCAAAGGATCTTAACTAAAACATCAATCACGTATCTCATTGTTCGTCTTTACTTTGTAAATTACACTCAGTCCGAACACTGCACAATTCCTTACCAGCTTCATGTTTGTGATGTGAAGACGCGGTTTGAAGACCAGGCTGGTTGTGATGTCTGCTGGCTGCCGGCAAACAGCTTATATACCGCCTTCTCGGCTCCGCCCAGTACCGGCCGGTCCTGTTCTGTACACGACACCCCGTCTGCCTCCTGTGTAACCTCCCGGTCAAACAAGTGACATGACAGCGCGGCGGTGTGGCTCCGACGCGACTGGGAGGTTCCCCGTTCCACCGGTTTGAAGCAACATCGACACATACATGGGCGACTCCTAGCCTGGAGTAGATGCTATTTCTGCACTCTGCCCATCTACCATGTGGGTGTGTCTATGTATCTACTCGTACGGTGGGTGTGTAGACGTTAGATCACTGTCTTCCCGGATCATCAAGCGTGGGTGGGGTATACAGCAATCGGTGTAGGTGGTCTTCCCCGGATCATCAAGCGTGGGTGGGGTACAGCAAGCGGTGTAGGTGGTCTTCCCCGGATCATCAAGCGTGGGTGGGGTACAGCAAGCGGTGTAGGTGGTCCTCCCCGGATCATCAAGCGTGGGTGGGGTACAGCAAGCGGTGTAGATGGTCCTCCCCGGATCATCCAGCGTGGGTGGGGTACATACGGGGGTGTAGGTGGTCCTCTACGGATCATCAAGCGTGGGTGGGGAACAGCAAGTGGTGTAGGTGGTCCTCCCCGGATCATCAAGTGTGGGTGGGGTACATCAAGCGGTGTAGGTTGTCTTCCCCGGATCCTCATGCGTGGGTGGGGGACATCAAGCGGTGATGGTGGTCTTCCCCGGATCATCAAGCGTGGGTGGGGTACATCAAGCGGTGTAGGTGGTCCTCCCGGATCATCAAGCGTGGGTGGGGAACAGCAAGTTGTGTAGGTGGTCCTCCCCGGATCATCAAGTGTGGGTGGGGTAAATCAAGCGGTGTAGGGTGTCTTCCCCGGATCATCAAGCGTGGGTGGGTTACATCAAGCGGTGTAGTTGGTCCTCCCCGGATCATCAAGCGTGGGTGGGGTACAACAAGCGGTGTATGTGGTATTCCCCGGATCATCAAGCGTGGGTGGGGTACATCAAGCGGTGTAGATGGTCCTCCCCGGATCATCAAGCGTGGGTGGGGTATATCAAGCGGTGTAGGTGATTCTCCCCAGATCATAAAGCGTGGGTGGGGTACAACAAGCGGTGTATGTGGTATTCTCCGGATCATCAAGCGTGGGTGGGGTACAGCAAGCGGTGTAGGTAGTCCTCCCCGGATCATCAAGCGTGGGTGGGGTACAGCAAGCGGTGTAGGTGGTCCTCTCCGGATCATCAAGCGTGGGTGGGGTACAGCAGGCGGTGTAGGTGGTCTTCCACGGATCATCAAGCGTGGGTGGGGTATACAGCAAGAAGTGTATGTGGTCCTCCCCGTCTCATCAAGCGTGTGTGGGGTACATCAAGCGGTGTAGGTGATTCTCCCCAGATCATAAAGCGTGGGTGGGGTACAACAAGTGGTGTATGTGGTCTTCCACGGATCATCAAGCGTGGGTGGGGTACAGCAAGCGGTGTAGGTGATTCTCCCCAGATCATAAAGCGTGGGTGGGGTACACCAAGCGGTGTAGATGGTCTTCCCCATATCATCAAGCGTGTGTGGGGTACATACGGCGGTGTAGGTGGTCCTCTACGGATCATCAAGCGTGGGTGGGGTACAGCAAGCGGTGTAGTTCGTCTTCCCCGGATCATCAAGCGTGGGTGGGGTACATCAAGCGGTGTAGGTGCTCCTCCCCGGATCATCAAGCGTGGGTGGGGTACAGCAAGCGGTGTAGGTGGTATTCCCCGGATCATCAAGCGTGGGTGGGGTACATCAAGCGGTGTGGGTGGTTCTCCCCGGATCATCAAGCGTGGGTGGGGTACATCAAGCGTTGTAGGTGGTCTTCCCCGGATCATCAAACGGGTGTGGGGTACATCAAGCGGTGTAGGTGGTATTCCTCGGATTATCAAGCGTGGGTGGGGTACATCAAGCGGTGTAGGTGGTCCTTCCCGGAACATCAAGCGTGGGTAGGGTTCAGCAAGCGGTGTAGATAGTCCTCCCCGGAACATCAAGCGTGTGTGGGGTACATCAAGCGGTGTAGTTGGTCCTCCCCGGATCATCAAGCGTGTGTGGGGTACATCAAGCGGTGTAGTTGGTCCTCCCCGGATCATCAAGCGTGGGTGGGGTACAGCAAGCGGTGTAGGTGGTCCCTTAGCAGCAGTCGCCTTTCTGACTGAACAGTAGCAGCGATGTCGTATGTGCAGCTACAGATGGAACAGTTGCTATATGTGCTATGCTTAACCATTATATGCTACAACTGGCAGCTGCTACTGATCCTACACATGATACAACTACTGCTGGTGCTACCGGCGCATCAGGCGCTACAAGTGATTCTGGAGCTAACGATGCTACTGGAGCTGCAATTGCTACAGCTGCCACTGGTTGTACTGGCGCATCAGGTGCTACAAGGGATACTGGAGATAATGATGCTACCGGAGCTGCAATTGCTACATCTGCTACTAGTGCTAATGGTGCTTCTAATGCCGGATATGCTACAGATGCTGAAAGCCTGCGACTAGTACTACAGCTGCTACAGGAGGTACATATGCCGCTTCTGCTACAGTGGTGCTACAGGTGCTAAAGGTATTACAGTCAGTACTGACACACTGAGTGGCTCGTGCTTCTGATGCTGCTTCATGTGCCTGTGGCGTGCTACTGATCCTGCTTCAGATGCCTGTGGTGTGCTACTGATGCTTCAGGTGCCTGTGGTGTGCTAATGATGATGCTTCAGGTGCCTGTAGCGGGCTACTGATGCTGCTTCAGGTGCCTGTGGCGTGCTACTGATGCTGCTTCAGGTGCCTGTGACGTGCTACTCATGCTGCTTCAGGTGTCTGTGGCGTGCTACTGATGCTGCTTGAGGTGCCTGTGGCGTGCTACTGATGCTGCTTCAGGTGCCTGTGGAGTGCTACTGATGTTTCAGGTGCCTGTGAAGTGCTACTGATGTTTCAGGTGCCTGTGGCGTGCTACTGATGCTGCTTCAGGTGCCTGTGGCGTGCTACTGATGCTGCTTCAGGTGCATGTGGCGTGCTACTGATGCTGCTTCAGGTGCCTGTGGTGTGCTACTGATGCTGCTTCAGGTGCCTGTGGCGTGCTACTGATGCTGCTTCAGGTGCCTGTGGCGTGCTACTGATGCTGCTTCAGGTGCCTGTGGCGTGCTACTGATGCTGCTTCAGGTGCCTGTGGTGTGCTACTGATGCTGCTTCAGGTGCCTGTGGCGTGCTACTGATGCTGCTTCAGGTGCCTGTGGCGTGCTTCTGATGCTGCTTCAGGTGCCTGTGGCGTGCTACTGATGCTGCTTCAGGTGCCTGTGGCGTGCTACTGATGCTGCTTCAGGTGCCTGTGGCGTGCTACTGATGCTGCTTCAGGTGCCTGTGGTGTGCTACTGATGCTGCTTCAGGTGCCTGTGACGTGCTACTGATGCTGCTTCAGGTGCCTGTGGCGTGCTACTGATGCTTCTTCAGGTGCCTGTGGCGTGCTAATTATGCTGCTTCAGGTGCCTGTGGCGTGCTACTGATGCTGCTTCAGGTGCCTGTGGCGTGCTACTGATGCTGCTTCAGGTGCCTGTGGCGTGCTACTGATGCTGCTTCAGGTGCCTGTGGTGTGCTACTGATGCTGCTTCAGGTGCCTGTGGAGTGCTACTGATGCTGCAGGTGCCTGTGGCGTGCTACTGATGCTGATTCAGGTGCCTGTGTCGTGCTACTGATGATGCTTCAGGTGCCTGTGGCGTGCTACTGATGCTGATTCAGGTGCCTGTGGCGTGCTACTGATGCTGCTCCAGGTGCCTGTAGCGTGCTACTGATGATGCTTCAGGTGCCTGTGACGTGCTACTGATGCTGCTTCAGGTGTCTGTGGCGTGCTACTGATGCTGCTTCAGGTGCCTGTGGTGTGCTACTGATGCTTCTTCAGGTACCTGTGGCGTGCTACTGACGCTGCTTCAGGTGCCTGTGGTGTGCTACTGATGCTGCTTCATGCGCCTGTGGCGTGCTACTGATGCTGCTTCAGGTGCCTGTGGCGTGCTACTGATGCTGCTTCAGGTGCCTGTAGGGTGCTACTGATGCTGCTTCAGGTGCCTGTGGCGTGCTACTGATGCTGCTTCAGGTGCCTGTGCGCTGTGGTCTCCGGGTCATGAAGCGAGAGCCTTCAGCTGCCAACATAGGCCACAAAGAGACATACACCATTCTGGAACAGTGTTGCATCAGTGTTGTTTTTGCACTGTATATGCTGTAGCAAAAGGAGTATACATGCCTTCTTCTGTCTTTCTGCATGTGGAAAATATGCTACAATATTTATAAATATTTGGGCAATAAAATGATATCAATAGGAATAAAATGATTCGTGAGAGGGATTTCGATTGTACATTACTGTACCGCTGTAATTTACTATTGTCTGTTAAAGTTGTTCCAAAATAATCACTTGTAAGTACTCTCATCAAAATGCACACCTACAGCTGTTTTGCAAACAACAATGTGCTGTTATGAAACGATGCCAACGTTAATCTTGGGGTGGTTTCCGCAGTCTCGCGCATGACCGCAACATCCCAAAGGTGAGAGGAAATATACACGGGCTTAGCAATGTAGTGGTTTCGTCAAACTGTCTATTACTTCCAAAGCGAGGATGACCAACAAACGTCAGCCTGCAACGGAACAGGTTCTGTACGATCCTCGGTATTGGCTATTAAACCTTCGGTTACATCATCCTTCAGACAACTCCCGCAGCGGAATAATTTCCGGGCAATATCCGTAAAAGTTATCATGGCCTGTGTATCTTCTATATCCGCGGTTCAATCAGAACACGTTCATCTCATTGCTGTGATCTGATCGGCGTATCTGTTTGATGTTTGGCGCGTGCTGTGAAGATGCTGCTGAGCTTGAGGAAATATTTTCCAAGAATGTTCCGGTCTTCCGTCATCCGTCTCAATGTCGGCTCGTAGTCCGTCTCAGTGTTGGTTCGTCATTCGTCTCAATATCGGTTTGTCATCCGTCTCAATGTCGGTTCGTCATCCGTCTCAATGTCGATTCGTCATCCGTCTCAATGTGGGTTCGTCGTCTGTCTCAATGTCGGTTCGTCGTCTGTATCAATGTCGGTTCGTCGTCCGTATCAATGTCGGTTCGTCATCCGTCTCAATGTCGATTCGTCATCCGTCTCAATGTGGGTTCGTCGTCTGTCTCAATGTCGGTTCGTCGTCTGTATCAATGTCGGTTCGTCGTCCGTCTCAATGTCGGTTCGTCCTCCGTCTCAATATCGGTTCGTCGTCCGTCTCAATTTCGGTTCATCGTCTGTATCAATGTCGGTTCGTCGTCCGTCTCAATGTCGGTTCGTCCTCCGTCTCAATATCGGTTCGTCGTCCGTCTCAATTTCGGTTCGTCGTCCATCTCAATGTCGGTTCGTCGTCCGTCTCAATGTCGGTTCGTCGTCCGTGTCAATGTCGGTTCGTCGTCTGTCTCAATATCGGTTCGTCATCCGTCTCAATTTCGGTTCGTCGTCCGTCTCAATGTCGGTTCGTCGTCTGTATCAATGTCGGTTCGTCGTCCGTCTCAATGTCGGTTCGTCGTCCGTGTCAATGTCGGTTCGTCGTCTGTCTCAATATCGGTTCGTCATCCGTCTAAATGTCGGTTCGTCGTCCGTCTCAATATCGGTTCGTCATCCGTCTCAATGTCGGTTCGTCGTCCGTCTCAATATCGGTTCGTCGTCCGTCTCAATGTCGGTTCGTCGTCCGTCTCAATGTCGGTTCGTCGTCCGTGTCAATGTCGGTTCGTCGTCTGTCTCAATATCGGTTCGTCCTCCGTCTCAACATCGGTTCGTCGTCCGTCTCAATTTCGGTTCGTCGTCCATCTCAATGTCGGGTCGTCGTCCGTCTCAATGTCGGTTCGTCGTCCGTGTCAATGTCGGTTCGTCGTCTGTCTCAATATCGGTTCGTCATCCGTCTCAATGTCGGTTCGTCGTCCGTCTCAATATCGGTTCGTCATCCGTCTCAATGTCGGTTCGTCGTCCGTCTCAATATCGGTTCGTCATCCGTCTCAATGTCGGTTCGTCGTCCGTCTCAATGTCGGTTCGTCGTCCGTCTCAATGTCGGTTCGTCGTCCATCTCAATGTCGGTTCGTCGTCCATCTCAATGTCGGTTTCATCGTCCGTCTCAATGTCGGTTCGTCGTCTGTCACGCTCTTCAGCAGATTACTTTGGTTATTTAAGAAAATATAATTCCTAACGTTTTCAAATGGATATCTTTGCATAATCCAAACTAACACCCCTTTAAGATGATAAATGTGATCTACTTATTACATACTAAATCCATTGATTCCTTCATTTTTCAAAAGAGTATAGTGTTGACCAAAACTGCATTATCCCTAGTCCTGGAATGATGATAGGGCTCTTTAAATAAAACAAAATCAAAGGAATTAAATTGATTCATCTCACCTCCAAGCGTACGTTGGGATAAAGAAAGCCGTTTGAGGCGATAGTGTTAGAACTTTATCTAAGGTATGTATACATATAAAGCAGACTTAGTTGGCATTCGCCATATTTTCTGAAATAACATAACATTGCTGCTAAAAAATGCTACCATTAGAAATCGCTGCATAGATTTTCTGTCCTTTTAGTGCAGCAATACTTCAGATTGAAGTATATAGTCTTAATTTGTGCTTTGGGCTATCTTACCGTCAGAGACGTTATTAACCCGCGAGTTACTGGAGGGGCTATTGTTTGCCCCTCCCTCCCGTTATTTTGCAATAACTCCTAAACGCACACCGGTATCGTCACCGAACTTGCAGTAGCTTCTCTCACATCCATTCTACATATGTTGGCCAAAGGAAAAATATTAGATTATGATAGGTCAACCGGGAATTACGTCAGAGTGACGTCATGTTCTTCGGTTTTTGTTGCAAAATAATGGTTTGCGGAAAATGCTGTCAAAGGTACAATGTTTAAGATAAACTCAATTGTCTTACATCAAATAACTGACAATAGACTGGGCTATCAAACTGCTATCTCGAATTTTTGATTTTTTTAATTCAAAATTTTTAGAAATCCAAACACATTTTTTTTTTGGACAAAATTTTGAAGAAAAAATCAGAATTATCCAAAAATCGGAATATATGTGATCGAAACGTATGCGCTGAATATGTGTACCAAATTTAAAGTCGATATCTTTCAAAATTACCGAGTTCTGACCTTTAAATGAAAAAAAATCGACCACTTCTCACAGCATTACTATGCATAAAAAACGCATTTCCATTTTTGCTTTTTACTTCTATTTATATGGAACAAACAATATTCTAAGGTCATTTTTCGCGTTCTAGACGAAAAACAAACCCATACACATGTGTTACAACGCCTAATGACCGTAATCTGCAGTTTGACCTCGTGACCTCGGATGACCTTGACCTTATCCAAGGTCATAAACAGCTTAGAAAGGTACTTAGAAGTGTCAGACACACGAACAATACCAATTTATCGACAGCTTATGCGTTTAATATCACAATTTTGCGCGACAATTCCATCCATCGAGACCTTTTGACACGGTCAAACATTTTGTACTTGACCTGACCTGTGACGTCATCCGTGACTTCGAGGTCAACAATATTATGTTTCCCTCGATAAATTTTCCAGGGCTATCGAATGCCCTTTGAATTTTTACATTCGGTACAGTAGTTCCGGAGATCAGAGAGGGGGGGTGGGGGCAAAAAATAGCCCCCCCCCCCCCTCCCCAGTAAGTCGCGTTATGAAATACACCCCAGTAACTCGCGGGTTAACCCACGAGTTACTGTAGCATATTTCATAACGCGACTTACAGGGGGAGGGCTATTTTTTTGCCCCCCCCCCCCCTCCCTCCTCGGATCTTCGGAACTAATGGACCGATTGTAAAAAATCAAACGTCATTCGATAGCCCTGATAAATTTATTGAGGAAAACATAGTATTGTTGACCTCGAGGTTACTGATGACGTCACAGATCAGGTCAAGTACAAAATGTTTGTCCGTGTCAAAAGGTCGCGATGGATTGAATTGCGCGCAAAATTGCGATATTAAACGCATAAGCAGTCGATAAATCGGTATGATTCGTGTGTCTGCCACTTGTAAGTGCCATTCTAAGCTGCTTATTACCTTGGGTCAGGTCAAGGTCATCCGATGTCACGAGGCCAAACTGCAGATTACGGTCATTATGCGTTGTAACGCATGTTTATGGATTTGTTTTCGTCTAGAACGCGAAAAATGACCTTAGAACATTGTTTGTTCCATATAAATAGAAGTAAAAAGCAAAAACGGAAATGCATTTTGTATGCATAGTAATGTTGTGAGAGGTGGTCGATTTTTGCCATTTAAAGGTCATAAGTCAGTAATTTTCGAAGATATCGACTTCAAATTTGGTACAAATATTCACCGAACACGTCTGAATTACTTAAAATCCGGTTTTTGGATAATTATAATTTATTTGTGAACATTTTGTAAAAAAAATGTATTTAGATTTCTCAAAAAAATTTATAATAAATCCGAGATCGTAGTTTGATATCCCGGTCTATTGTAAGTAATTCAATTTAGGACAATTTAATTTATCTCCAATATTGTACCGTTGACAGCGTTTTCCGCAAACCAATATTTTGCAACAAAAACCGAAGAACATTACGTCACTCTGACGTCGTTCTCGGTTGACCTATCATAACCTCAACTTTTCCCTTCACCCAACATGTGTAGAATTTATGTGAGACAAGGTATTGCAAGATTGGTGACGATACTGGTGTTCGTTTAAGAGTTATTGTAAAATAACGGGAGGAGAAGGGGGGAGGGGCAAAAAATAGCCCACCCCAGTAAGTCGCAGATTAAAAGGCATGTAATATCAGTTTAGATGTCAACTTGTAATGCATTATCCTCCTGGGCTTATGTAAATTGAGTCAAATATTTTATATATCATAATTTATTTACTGAGCAAAGCACGTTACCTGAACACCACCACCACGATACTCATAGATCGTATCTTTCAGATCTTATAGTTGCTTAACTTTTGTCCATCTGTATTTAAACTATCCAACCGGCATAATTACCGGCTTTAGTGCTCTTGCAATGATGTCCGTCTCATTGATGGACTTCACTCATCACGCAATAACACCGGCGTACTCGTCCGTTTCCCTCTTGATAAGCCTCCAATGCTCAACTTATGCATTCTAACCAGGACATTGGGCAAACCCTGTCGATTACCTCGCTGCAAGTGATAAGTTCGGTGGCATATGATAGTAGTCGGCGGACCGATTCAAGGCCAGGGCCGACTATTCGCGTAAGGTACCGGTTTCAATGGCATCAGCTACCGGTTTGTGATGTCGCTGTGGGCTGATAGTATCTCTTCAGTCTCCGAGGGAGTCCCCGCCAGCTGACTGGTCCGGCTGGCTGTGGGGAGACGGAGACACCGGGTGGTATGTCTCCAGTCTACCCGCCAGCTGACTGGTCCGGCTGGCTGTGGGGAGACGGAGACACCGGGTGGTATGTCTCCAGTCTCCAGCCAGCTGACTGGTCCGGCTGGCTGTGGGGAGACGGAGACACCGGGTGGTATGTCTCCAGTCTCCAGCCAGCTGACTGACCCGGCTGGCTGTGGGGAGACGGAGACACCGGGTGGTATGTCTCCTGTCTCCAGCCAGCTGACTTGTCCGGCTGGCTGTGTGGAGACGGAGACACCGGGTGGTATGTCTCCAGTCTCCAGCCAGCTGACTGGTCCGGCTGGCTGTGGGGGAGACGGAGACACCGGGTGGTATGTCTCCAGTCTCCAGCCAGCTGACTGACCCGGCTGGCTGTGGGGAGACGGAGACACCGGGTGGTATGTCTCCTGTCTCCAGCCAGCTGACTGGTCCGGCTGGCTGTGTGGAGACGGAGACACCGGGTGGTATGTCTCCAGTCTCCAGCCAGCTGACTGGTCCGGCTGGCTGTGGGGAGACGGAGACACCGGGTGGTATGTCTCCAGTCTCCAGCCAGCTGACTGGCCCGGCTGGCTGTGGGGAGACGGAGACACCGGGTGGTATGTCTCCAGTCTCCAGTCTCCAGCCAGCTGACTGGCCCGGCTGGCTGTGGGGAGACGGAGACACCGGGTGGTATGTCTCCAGTCTCCAGCCAGCTGACTGGTCCGGCTGGCTGTGGGGAGACGGAGACACCGGGTGGTATGTCTCCAGTCTCCAGCCAGCTGACTGACCCGGCTGGCTGTGGGGAGACGGAGACACCGGGTGGTATGTCTCCAGTCTCCAGCCAGCTGACTGGCCCGGCTGGCTGTGGGGAGACGGAGACACCGGGTGGTATGTCTCCAGTCTCCAGCCAGCTGACTGACCCCGGCTGGCTGTGGGGAGACGGAGACACCGGGTGGTATGTCTCCAGTCTCCAGTCTCCAGCCAGCTGACTGGCCCGGCTGGCTGTGGGGAGACGGAGACACCGGGTGGTATGTCTCCAGTCTCCAGCCAGCTGACTGGTCCGGCTGGCTGTGTGGAGACGGAGACACCGGGTGGTATGTCTCCAGTCTCCAGCCAGCTGACTGGTCCGGCTGGCTGTGGGGAGACGGAGACACCGGGTGGTATGTCTCCAGTCTCCAACCAGCTGACTGGCCCGGCTGGCTGTGGGGAGACGGAGACACCGGGTGGTATGTCTCCAGTCTCCAGTCTCCAGCCAGCTGACTGGTCCGGCTGGCTGTGGGGAGACGGAGACACCGGGTGGTATGTCTCCAGTCTCCAGCCAGCTGACTGGTCCGGCTGGCTGTGGGAAGACGGAGACACCGGGTGGTATGTCTCCAGTCTCCAGCCAGCTGACTGGTCCGGCTGGCTGTGGGGAGACGGAGACACCGGGTGGTATGTCTCCAGTCTCCAACCAGCTGACTGGCCCGGATGGCTGTGGGGAGACGGAGACACCGGGTGGTATGTCTCCAGTCTCCAGCCGGCTGACTGGTCCGGCTGACTGTGGGGAGACGGAGACACCGGGTGGTATGTCTCCAGTCTCCCCGCCAGCTGACTGGTCCGGCTGGCTGTGGGGAGACGGAGACACCGGGTGGTATGTCTCCAGTCTCCAGTCTCCAGCCAGCTGACTGGACCGACTGGCTGTGGGGAGACGGAGACACCGGGTGGTATGTCTCCAGTCTCCAGCCAGCTGACTGGTCCGGATGGCTGTGGGGAGACGGAGACACCGGGTGGGTATGTCTCCAGTCTCCAGCCAGCTGACTGGTCCGGCTGGCTGTGGGGAGACGGAGACACCGGGTGATATGTCTCCTGTCTCCAGCCAGCTGACTGGCCCGGCTGGCTGTGGGGAGACGGAGACACCGGGTGGTATGTCTCCAGTCTCCAGTCTACCAGCCGGCTGACTGGTCCGGCTGGCTGTGGGGAGACGGAGACACCGGGTGGTATGTCTCCAGTCTCCAGCCAGCTGACTGGCCCGGCTGGCTGTGGGGAGACGGAGACACCGGGTGGTATGTCTCCTGTCTCCAGCCAGCTGACTGGTCCGGCTGGCTGTGGGGAGACGGAGACACCGGGTGGTATGTCTCCTGTCTCCAGCCAGCTGACTGGCCCGGCTGGCTGTGGGGAGACGGAGACACCGGGTGGTATGTCTCCAGTCTCCAGTCTACCAGCCGGCTGACTGGTCCGGCTGGCTGTGGGGAGACGGAGACACCGGGTGGTATGTCTCCAGTCTCCAGCCAGCTGACTGGTCCGGCTGGCTGTGGGGAGACGGAGACACCGGGTGGTATGTCTCCAGTCTCCAGCCAGCTGACTGGTCCGGCTGGCTGTGGGGAGACGGAGACACCGGGTGGTATGTCTCCAGTCTCCAGCCAGCTGACTGACCCGGCTGGCTGTGGGGAGACGGAGACACCGGGTGGTATGTCTCCAGTCTCCAGCCAGCTGACCGGTCCGGCTGGCTGTGGGGGAGACGGAGACACCGGGTGTTATGTCTCCAGTCTCCAGCCAGCTGACTGGACCGACTGGCTGTGGGGAGACGGAGACACCGGGTGGTATGTCTCCAGTCTCCAGCCAGCTGACTGGTCCGGATGGCTGTGGGGAGACGGAGACACCGGGGTGGTATGTCTCCAGTCTCCAGCCAGCTGACTGGCCCGGCTGGCTGTGGGGAGACGGAGACACCGGGTGGTATGTCTCCAGTCTCCAGTCTACCAGCCGGCTGACTGGTCCGGCTGGCTGTGGGGAGACGGAGACACCGGGTGGTATGTCTCCAGTCTCCAGCCAGCTGACTGGTCCGGCTGGCTGTGGGGAGACGGAGACACCGGGTGGTATGTCTCCAGTCTCCAGCCAGCTGACTGGTCCGGCTGGCTGTGGGGAGACGGAGACACCGGGTGGTATGTCTCCTGTCTCCAGTCTCCAGCCAGCTGACTGGACCGGCTGGCTGTGGGGGAGACGGAGACACCGGGTGGTATGTCTCCAGTCTACCCGCCAGCTGACTGGTCCGGCTGGCTGTGGGGAGACGGAGACACCGGGTGGTATGTCTCCAGTCTCCGGTCTCCAGCCAGCTTACTGGTCCGGCTGGCTGTGGGGAGACGGAGACACCGGGTGGTATGTCTCCAGTCTCCAGTCTACCAGCCGGCTGACTGGTCCGGCTGGCTGTGGGGAGACGGAGACACCGGGTGGTATGTTTCCAGTCTCCAGTCTCCAGCCAGCTGACTGGTCCGGCTGGCTGTGTGGAGACGGAGACACCGGGTGGTATGTCTCCAGTCTCCAGTCAGCTGACTGACCCGGCTGGCTGTGGGGAGACGGAGACACCGGGTGGTATGTCTCCAGTCTCCAGCCAGCTGACTGGTCCGGCTGGCTGTGGGGAGACGGAGACACCGGGTGTCGAAACGGGCGCTTCACGTGCTAGGAGATCACGATGTCACTACTTAGAGGAAGACGACGGAAAGCTAAGGATGTTTCTTTATTTTCCGACCATTGAATATTACGGTACTTTTACGCTTTGGTAAGCGATAAGTCAGCCAAACG
>JAXIVJ010004627.1:2500-52500 GCA_036785665.1 Chirona hameri
GAAAATGTCCTACAGTTAGATGAATTTATCGACCGGTTGTCGAAATTAACAGTGTCATTGACAAGGCACCATTACATTGCACAGCGACAGAGCATGTACTTTGATGATCTGAAGAAAGAACTGCCATTTAACCCGCGCGGCGCTGGGGTCTCCAGCCGAACGCGCGGCGCTGGGGGGGGGGGTAAATTTTACCCCCCCCCCCCCCCCCTCGTATCTTCCGAACCAATAACCGCAGCGAGACGCGCAATGCGGCGATCGCAAGCTCTCAACGAGAAGAATCGAATGCATACTCGCAATTCTTAAAATAAGGTCACATGTGAGGTCACGGTCAGGTCAAATGTAAAATGTAAGTATTTGAGTTTTTGGGGCTATACTTTCCATCCAAAGCCTTATATTGCAACTATTATCTCACAAAGTGCTCCAGAGTGTATAATGCATTTCCCGCATAAGTAAAAGTGAAATTGTAAGCAAAGGTCAAGGTCAAGGTCAGGTCACACAAGGTCACAGGTCTACGAAAGCCATGCGACACATGTTGTATGGGTTATTTTACACGTATAATTCGATAGAAGCAGCCATTTTCACAGCCTGACACCATATAATCGTCCTCAGGTCAAGGTCAGGTCACAATAAGGTCAAAATTTGAAATTGATTAATCTAAATAAACATTGCATGTTTCTAGACTAGTTTTGTCTTCGAAATACAGTGGTGGCATTTATTTGTCTGAATCTGGTCAGTAAAAGCCAAAAAACGCAATTAAAAAAAATGACGTCATGAGTTACTTGTTCTTAGAGAGCCATAAGTCAGTCAAAAATAAAGAAACTGCTTTGAAATTTGGTTTGAACATCGTTCATACCCGGTTCTCTAATATATCTTCCGTTTTTTTTTAAAAATCTTCAAACAAAAAACTTTTGTGGAAATTCTTCCCCAAAAATCAGTTTTTTTGCATTTTTTGGGGTCAAAAACCCAAAATTTTGAAAATCTGAGATAGCCGTGTCAAAGACAATGTTATTTCCCTTTTTTGACGCCTTTTATTTGCAATTTGCAGTAACACGCTATTTTCTACGATTTTTCAAACATTTAACGTTTTTTTCACCAAAAATGACATGGCATGACGTCACTAGAACGTCATTATCTGCCACAAATTTTCACGAATTTAACAAACAAAATGGGAGAAGACGTAGAATTGATGCACCATAAGCTACCGTAAGTTTCACTTTGATATCTGTCATAGTTGTCAAGTTATGGAGAAAATCCGGGAGGGGGGTAAAATTTACCCCCCCAGCGCCGCGCGGGTTAAAGAAGCACTGTAAACCAAATCTACAAACCAAATACTTGTTTACACGTTTGGACCCATTTCGCATAGGCGTTGCCTTGTCATCTCACCAACTACAGAATAGTTAATCCACAAGTTTACAAAATGTTCTACCAACCAAAGGGTTGTTAACAAGTTTGGATCCATTTCGCATAGGCATTGCCGTGTCACCTGACAAACTAATGGCTCGTAAGTTTTACCATCCTTTCTTCGGACTTGTTTCTGAGGTACAATGACTACCTTTGTACTGTGTATCGCTATACAAGCGTATTGTTTGTACTAGTTTTTCTTGTAAAAGCCTTTTTCTGAAGCTAATAATTAAACACTCACTTTGTCAACGTCTTTGTAACGCACGTACAGTGCAATACAAATGTTCTGACCACTTCCTCGGCACGACCTGTCGGTCTGTCGGTGCTGCACGCAGAGGAATACAATGACACGATTTATGCCTCACCCCCGATATCGGTGCCGAGGGCTATAATAGTTGTATTGGATTTCACTGCGTGCAGCACCGACAGACCGACCTCGGTGGTGCCGAGGAAGTGGTCAGAACATTTGCACTACACTGTACAATGGCAGGTGTACTGATCTCAGTGCTGGAATGAGGTTAGTGTGAAAGTTCACCGTGAGTACAAATATATCCTGTGGCATTAAAGAGTTACACGCAGCATTCTATCTCAAATTCGTCGACCGGCATCTACAAGGAAAATCGGACATTTTCTCGACTTTATTACACATAGTGAACGATATGCACGGGGTGTGATATCACATGTCTTCACACAGCTCGGTAAAAAAGATAGCGACATGGCACGGTTCGTTGGAAAGGTTCGGAGGGGACAACTACGGGAGATGCACTATTCGAAAGCTGAGTTCACGCGGAATCCAGCGATGTAAATTTGTTTAAATATTGTCTTCAAGGTGAAGCCCCACATCACCTTCATGCTCAACCAGTACGGGGTGACTCCCCGCGGAGGCCGCAGCCACTGCCTTCAATCTGCAGCACATGGTTTGTGATTACATTTAACAACACACAAGAAAACCCATGACCCATAGTCGAAGGCTGGAAGCCTGACTTCCAGCCGAATTTGTCTTTGAACTTGGGGGCGAAACCCGCCCACTCTACCTGCTTTTGTGTGTGTGTGTGTGTGTGTGTGTGTGTGTGTGTGTGTGTGTGTGTGTGTGTGTGTGTGTGTGTGTGTGTGTGTGTGTGTGTGTGTGTGTGTGTGTGTGTGTGTGTGTGTGTGTGTGTGTGCGTGCGTGCGTGCGTGCGTGCGTGCGTGCGTGCGTGCGTGCGTGCGTGCGTGCGTGCGTGCGTGCGTGCGTGCGTGCGTGCGTGCGTGCGTGCGTGCGTGCGTGCGTGCGTGCGTGCGGGCGTGCGGGCGTGCGGGCGTGCGGGCGTGCGGGCGTGCGGGCGTGCGGGCGTGCGGGCGTGCGGGCGTGCGGGCGTGCGGGCGTGCGGGCGTGCGGGCGTGCGGGCGTGCGGGCGTGCGGGGTGTGTGGGTGTGTGGGTGTGGGTGTGGGTGTGTGTGTGAATATCTCTTGATTTTACTGGTCAATGTGCATCATTTTTGGTATACCTGCCTAAAAATGAACGGGGCGTCGTCTAAAGTAAGAAGCATACAAATTGGCAGGACACTTTTTGAGTTATAGGCCATCAAAGTTTAAATAACTTCAAAATTACTCCAAGATGACCGCAATGAAATGTTGATATGTAAATGATTAATGATCTGAGGTCAAATGCAACTTCTGTCATACTTATTGTATCATTAGACTTTCCAACAACTCATTTAAGCCCATTTTGGGGTATATACATGCACTCACTGTGTTTCATAACAATATCAAGCCAAGGAGCGCATAACAAGCAAATGTAGCATATTTGACCTCATTTGACCTTGAAGATATTTACTTAGGGTCATTAAATTTGAACAACACAGAGTTTCCTACAGACCCCCCTACCCTATACATTTCGTTGTTGTATCTCTTATGGGGGCCGAGATCTTAGGGGGCGGGATGCATCCTCCCCCCCCCCCCCCCCCGGTGCGTGTAATTATCAGAGGCCCTCCAGGGCGCGTGATAAATAGGTGCCCCAATCACACCCAATGGCCGCATACAAAGAAACAAAAAAGTGATACAGACTACACACACACTAAACTACAGACTACAGACTAAAGTGATACTTGTAACTGAATCAGAGTTCAGTCATGAATCGACTCATGAGTCGGACGTTTTTAGATGAGTCATGAGTCTAGTCGATTCAATAAAAAAAATAGCACTTGATTCAAGAGTCGAGTCCATTAAATACAAAAACAGCACTTGAGTCAAAAGTAGAGTCGATTCAATTTGTTTGAATCAGCACTTGAGTCAAGAGTTGAGTCAGGTCATTGGCTGTTGAGTCAGACTTGAGTTGACTCAAACAAATTTTAAGGTTTATACTATATGAAATGCGGTTCTGCTGACGACCCGACCCCCCCCCCCCCCCGTCAACATAATTAAACTTGTGATCGGTGATGATGAGTCAAATTGAGTCGACTCAAATATATTTCTGACTGGAGTCGGTTCAATTTTTTTTAACGGTGCTTGAGTCAAGGTTGAGTCGCGTCTTTTTTTTAAACAGCACTTGAGTCAAGAGTTGATTCGATTCATTGCTTTTTAAACGGCACTTCCCAGACCCAGCCATTCCGTTTGGAGGAGGCCAGACTCAGGCACTGGCAGATCTAGGGTGAGTTTGGAGGGTTAAAATTGCAAATTTCGTTCCGTTTCTTCAGGCGGAAAGTTGCTGACCCGGGGGAGGGGGGGGGGGGGGTCCTCATCGCGAACGAAAGAGTCGTTACGCGGGGGTGGGGGCATACTTGTATTTGTATTGAATGCCCCCCCCCCATGTTCATGTGGGATGGAGGATCTAGGGTTCGAGTTTGGGGAGGCCAACATTTTCGTTTCAGAGTTGTTAACGGGGAGGGGCGGGCGGGGGGGGGGGGGGGGGGGGGTGGCGTCAAGTCGTTAGCGCGAAGAGTCGTTTACCGGGGGGGGGGGGGGTCGGATCGTTAACGGCGAAAAGTCGTTGACTGGGGGGGGGGGGGGGGGTCATCAGCGCCAAGGCCCTATACCCAGGTAAAACCACCAGAGTTTGCTTATACCGTCCCCCGCGGCCAGTGCATGACGTCATTGGGATGGTGACTCAGTTGCCGCCGTCCACACTCCATATCATTGACGATAGTATTCAGCAATGACTACTTTCCGCCTTCTTTTATATCACCACATCTAACACCCAAACTACCTCTCCTCATATGCTTTTTTATGTTTGTTCCCATTTCTTAGCTGGGAGTGCCGCGACATTTTCTCTTTTGTTCTCTGGTGTCAATGAAAGGTGTCGTGCGTCGTTGGGATCAAGGGTGGGGGCACTCCTGGTCACCTATTAATGGGTGGCGGCTAGAAAAAAGAAGAAACAAAATAGTCTGGAATCGTTTTCGCCGGATTTTTGGCGATGTTTTTGCCCTTCAAGCCTAAAATAACATGTTTCACAAGTTTTGTATATCACACCTTAACTCGCGCGGCGCTGGGGGGGGGGGGGGTAAATTTTACCCCCCATCCCGGATTTTCTCAATAACTTGAAAACGATGAGAGTTATGAAAGTGAAACTTTCGGTACCTTATGCTGCATCCATTCGAAGTCTTCTGACAAAATGTGGTGGTTGCAGTGGTGAATGGTGGCATGGTGTTTTGATAACATAACCCCATGACAACTGTTCACCAAATGTGTTGAAAATCAGACTGCACACGTGTAAACCACAATCAAGGTAATGCAGTTTAAAACATGTTCTTTATGTCATCTTGCAATATTACTTTTGCAAGGGGTAGACGCCATTGACCACATTCACATTGTAATTTTTAGTTATATTTCTTTGGCACCTGCATTTTACTCTCATCCCAAAATTTTACTACACAGTCACCCATTTATTTTGTGCTGGTTCATACTTCATACTAATTGTATTCTTTGTGATATTGATTCTGACAAAGTATTGACAAAATATATTGTTTCAATTAAATCATGGATGGATATCTAATCCATGCTGTAGGTGTGTGTTCTTTGGTGGACTGCAGGTGTGTGTTCTTTGGGGACTGCAGGTGTGAGTGTGTTCTTTTGTTAGTTACTCAAGTTCCATATCAATATAGAAGAGCATTTGCTCTAGACTAGTTTTTTTTCTTCTTCTTAGTCTGAGTAGTGTGCATAGTGAATTTAATGATTATTATACTGTAATCCCATATATAGTGTCAACATCATTTAATTTCCGTCATTTTGTCAATCTTGTCTGAGCACTTGATCTACCATCTAGAACAAATGTGACTGAAAAGATGATACCTACACATTATTTAGCTGAACAATTAACTTGACAATGTTTTCTCCTGCTGTGTATCTAATGACGGACCACTGACCTCCTACCCATCTCGTGATTGAGCCCTCATCTGTTATGACTTCTGTGTTGCATGCTCTGTTTGTGTTCGGCCGGCTGGACGGTGCTCTCTCATCGGAATGCTCCCACCGTAATCCCCAGGACCATCCAGACCGACTCCCACCTGCCTCAGCGGGACCTCCTGTCACAGCCTCTTCTTTAGGACTCTGCTATCATTTTAGGACCTGGGTGAGTCTCTGAGCGATGGCCAAACCATCCTTCATCCAGTCCTTTTGCATCACAGTAATATAATGTACAGTCTGTTAGCAAACTAATACATCTCTTGCTCAATATCCAGCTACTGCTACTGATTGGATGTATAGAAGTGAACCCAGGTCCAGGGGACTCGGAACAGACATTTGACATTAGCACATGCAAACATAAACAGCATAACTGCACCAAACATAATTGATGGCCTATCTGTATTTGCACACACTCAAAGACTTGATATACTTCTCTTGACAGAAACTAAACTTGACTCTGAGATCAGCCCAACAGTTTACCAGCTGACAGGTTACCATAGCCCAATAACACGATGTAGAACTAGACATGGTGGTGGTGTTGCTGTATATGTAAAAGAGAATCTACCAGTAAAACATCTGTCAGAACTGGATGCAGATGAGTTTTAATGGATATGGTGTAGAACAAAGATAATATCAGATGTTTTCATCATTTGTGTTGTATACTTGCCCCAGATCTGACCAAATAATTCCATGACAGATTTTTGGAAAAACTAAGTGACAATATCCTAAATGTCAAACAACACAATGCCAAAAACACATTAATACTGGGAGACTTCAATGTAGATAACATATTTGTACACCCAAGGAATCAGTTATTGCATAGTGGTTTGACCAGTTTAGATTATCTTTTCTACAACACAATAGAACCCCTCAACTTAAAACAACTCATATCAGAACCAACTCGCATTTCAAACACTGTGGCTAATCTAAGATCTACTGATAGTATCCAACCCAGACAATGTCCTTGACTCTGGGACACTCATCATTCTCAGGAATTGACCACTTGCCCATATATGCCACAATTAACATAGACAAACCGACAAAGCAGACATCATACAAAACCTTCTGGGACTATTCAAGATTCAACCCCGAATTATTAACAGACTTGCTAATAGCAGCTGACTGGGATACCATATTAAACCAAGACATTGCCATTGCAGCTGCAGGGACTTCACTGAGACAGTGATCTCAGCAGCTACACAGGCAATACCTAAACAGACAGTACTTGTGAGACATTCTGACAAACCTTGGCTGACTTCAGAACAAAGGCGACACATACGAATTCGTGACAGACTTTTCCGGACTGCCAAGAAACGACCCACAGACTACAACTGGAACAAGTGGAAACAACAAAGGAACTATGCCACAGACCTAAACAAACGTCTCAAGGAAACCTACATTAGAAAACAAGTACAGGGACTAACTGAATGCAAACAAAACCCTCATATGTATCACCAAACCCTAAAAAAGCTTCTCGGCAGGAGCCAAAGGAGCATGATTCCAACACTCGTAAAAGACAATGGCGAGCTAACTGTCAACGACAAAGAAAAAGCCGAACTTCTGAACACATTCTTTGCTAAACAATCAACACTTCCTCAAAACCATGATGATCCGCAGCCACCTACAAACATACCTGAAATACCAGAACTCACAGAAATAGTAATATCGGAACAGGAAGTATTGAACCATCTAAATGCCTTAAATGTAAACAAATCGGGTGGGCCTGACAACCTTCCCAACACAATAATTAGACTCACTGCAATACTGATAAAAGATCCTCTCACCAAACTGTTCAACAAGTCACTGGCCACTCAAACATTCTCAAGCATATGGAAACAAGGCAATATAACAGCTATATTTTAAAAAAAAACAAGGGATCTCCGTCAGACAGACAAGAATACAGACCAATTAGTTTACTAAGTTGCACTGCAAAACTATTTGAAAGGATAATATTCAAACATATCTACAAACATTTGACAATAAACAACATCTTAACATACAAACAGAACGGATATCGACCTCATTTTAGTACCGAACATCAGCTTTTGTATTTCTTAAACGAGCTTTACCAATCCATGGACAGACACCACGATTTTACTGTAATATATCTGGACATCTCAAAATATTTTGACCGGATATGGCATCCAGGGCTTCTTCAAAAGTGAAACACTGCAGAGTGGCATATCAGGCAACATTTTACCTTGGCTCACATCATGCCTACATAACAGACAACAGAGAGTAGTAAGCAATAGCACACACAGTCCATGGAAGACGGTAAACGCGCCCAAGGGTCAGTGTTAGGACCATTACTAGCACTCATTTATCTAAATGACCTAGACGGAGTCACAGATAATAACATATTCTTATTTGCTGACGACACTATTCTCTTCAAATCACATGACAACGCCACAGAGGCACAGGAATCACTACTGAATGATCTGGACAGAATTGTTCGTTTTGGTAGGAAGTGGCTGATCCAGTTTAACTCTAACAAAACAATCCAACACACATTTAGCAACAGAAAGGCTTTCCCACCTACACTACGATATGGAGACATGGATGTACCAATAAACCACACCCACAAACATTTAGGCCTCACCATATCCAGCGACTGGAAATTCAAAGCGCACATAAGCACTATTATAAAACGAGCCAACTCATCACTGAGTCAGGTGTACCCCATCGCCAAATATCTTGACATAAATACATTGAACCAATTAAACTGCATTTACATTCGACCACTATTTGACTCGGCGACATTTTATATGATGGACATATCACGATAACAGACCAACTCAGACTAGAACGCTTACAAACAATGACTGCACGACTGGTGACAGGAGCTCTTTTTAGATCATCCAACGAAAGACGAACTAGGCTGGAGAAACTGAAAACACGCAGAGAAATTCACAAACTTACATATTTCTACAAACTAATTGACGAAAGAAGCAATACGCCTGACTTTATCAAGGAACTTGTACCTGACACAAGACAAGACAACACCAACAGACTCCTCAGAAACGCGCGTAACATTACTTCACCCCAGGCCCACCTCACATCATATACAACATCATTTATCCCAATACCATCGATACATGGAATCATCTACCTGAAGCAATTCGTAACCTACCATCCACCAAATCCTTTACCGAGGCCATCGCCCAGAGACTAACCAAACCAAAACCACCTAAATTCTTTGCTTTCGGATGTAAGAGATGCAACATTCTTCAAACTAGACTTCGACTCAGACTGTCTTCTCTTAATGGGCACCTGTTCTCCATTAACAGCAACAAAGTTCAATCTCCAGGGTGCAGCTGTGGCTCGGCTTTTGAAAACATGTCTCACTTCATCTTCGCTTGTCCTTTGTACCAAATCGAACGTAATCATTTAACAGATGAACTCCAAATGATCATTCCTTACTTCAACTCATTAAACGTCGCGGGAAAAATCGACATACGGCAGGATTCTCGGTAAGGTCGATGGGAGCCGCGTCGCAAAGGCATTTCAAGCGTTCCTGCTAAAGTCAAACAGATTCCAATGAGAGGCGCGTCTGTGCTGTCCGGGTCAGCTGGGAACCGCCTTAAATTTCGATGGGCGTCACACGGGAGGGGTGCGCGGGTGTGTGTCCGTTCGATTAGGTTATACAAATGTAAAAACAAAGAATATTTCTTTCTTTGCTTCCAGCATAGGAACGGTCAGGAGAGGTGCCGCGATATAGGTACTCCAAGCACCTCTGCACCAATCCTCAGTATTCTGCAGTGCTTGTTTTCTACGAATTTTGGCAAATAAAATGATGATGATGATGATGATGATGATGATCCTATACAGCTAACAGCCATTGCATGAACAAGGTAACCAAATTAGTAGTTTATTTATGAACTCTTATGGCGGCCTAGTCACTGGAGCCCTTCATGGAATGGGAATCTCATATGGGAATGGAAATGGGATGGAAATGGGCTGCGTATCCGCGGCATCCTCTGTTTCCAGTATGACGGCCGGGTGCTGCGTCTCCGCGGCATCCTCTGTTTCCAGTATGACGGCCGGGTATTGCGGCACAGTAGCATCCTCTGTTTCCAGTATGACGGCCGGGTATTGCGGCACAGTAGCATCCTCTGTTTCCAGTATGACAGCCGGGTGCTGCGGCACGGTAGCATCCTCTGTTTCCAGTATGACAGCCGGGTGCTGCGTATCCGCGGCATCCTCTGTTTCCAGTATGACGGCCGGGTATTGCGGCACAGTAGCATCCTCTGTTTCCAGTATGACGGCCGGGTATTGCGGCACAGTAGCATCCTCTGTTTCCAGTATGACGGCCGGGTATTGCGGCACAGTAGCATCCTCTGTTTCCAGTATGACAGCCGGGTATTGCGGCACAGTAGCATCCTCTGTTTCCAGTATGACGGCCGGGTATTGCGGCACAGTAGCATCCTCTGTTTCCAGTATGACGGCCGGGTATTGCGGCACAGTAGCATCCTCTGTTTCCAGTATGACGGCCGGGTATTGCGGCACAGTAGCATCCTCTGTTTCCAGTATGACAGCCGGGTGCTGCGGCACAGTAGCATCCTCTGTTTCCAGTATGACGGCCGGGTATTGCGGCACAGTAGCATCCTCTGTTTCCAGTATGACGGCCGGGTGCTGCGGCACAGTAGCATCCTCTGTTTCCAGTATGACGGCCGGGTATTGCGGCACAGTAGCATCCTCTGTTTCCAGTATGACAGCCGGGTACTGCGGCACAATAGCATCCTCTGTTTCCAGTATGACGGCCGGGTATTGCGGCACAGTAGCATCCTCTGTTTCCAGTATGACGGCCGGGTATTGCGGCACAGTAGCATCCTCTGTTTCCAGTATGACGGCCGGGTACTGCGGCACAGTAGCATCCTCTGTTTCCAGTATGACAGCCGGGTATTGCGGCACAGTAGCATCCTCTGTTTCCAGTATGACGGCCGGGTATTGCGGCACAGTAGCATCCTCTGTTTCCAGTATGACGGCCGGGTATTGCGGCACAGTAGCATCCTCTGTTTCCAGTATGACAGCCGGGTACTGCGGCACAGTAGCATCCTCTGTTTCCAGTATGACAGCCGGGTGCTGCGTCTCCGCGGCATCCTCTGTTTCCAGTATGACAGCCGGGTGCTGCGTATCCGCGGCATCCTCTGTTTCCAGTATGACGGCCGGGTACTGCGGCACAGTAGCATCCTCTGTTTCCAGTATGACGGCCGGGTATTGCGGCACAGTAGCATCCTCTGTTTCCAGTATGACGGCCGGGTATTGCGGCACAGTAGCATCCTCTGTTTCCAGTATGACAGCCGGGTGCTGCGGCACAGTAGCATCCTCTGTTTCCAGTATGACAGCCGGGTACTGCGGCACAGTAGCATCCTCTGTTTCCAGTATGACAGCCGGGTGCTGCGGCACAGTAGCATCCTCTGTTTCCAGTATGACAGCCGGGTACTGCGGCACAGTAGCATCCTCTGTTTCCAGTATGACAGCCGGGTGCTGCGGCACAGTAGCATCCTCTGTTTCCAGTATGACAGCCGGGTACTGCGGCACAGTAGCATCCTCTGTTTCCAGTATGACAGCCGGGTGCTGCGTCTCCGCGGCATCCTCTGTTTCCAGTATGACAGCCGGGTGCTGCGTATCCGCGGCATCCTCTGTTTCCAGTATGACGGCCGGGTACTGCGGCACAGTAGCATCCTCTGTTTCCAGTATGACAGCCGGGTGCTGCGTATCCGCGGCATCCTCTGTTTCCAGTATGACGGCCGGGTATTGCGGCACAGTAGCATCCTCTGTTTCCAGTATGACAGCCGGGTGCTGCGTATCCGCGGCATCCTCTGTTTCCAGTATGACGGCCGGGTACTGCGGCACAGTAGCATCCTCTGTTTCCAGTATGACGGCCGGGTATTGCGGCACAGTAGCATCCTCTGTTTCCAGTATGACGGCCGGGTATTGCGGCACAGTAGCATCCTCTGTTTCCAGTATGACAGCCGGGTGCTGCGGCACAGTAGCATCCGATGTTTCCAGTATGACAGCCGGGTGCCGTGTCTCCGCGGGATCCGATGTTTCCAGTTTGACGTCCGGGTGCTGCGAATTGTTGTTAGTTGCTTCCAATTCAGTGCGCTCCTGGGTGGATTATTTATTATTCTGCAAATAATTTCTTCAACCAAGCAAGGTAGGTATGTAAAGCTGACAGGACCAGTATTTTATGTTATACCTGGATCTTGGACAATTGCCTAAACTGGCCAAGATTAGAATAGTAAGCTTTTGGTCAGCTTTATCTGTTTCGTGTTGACATCTTGAGAGATCATAAGATTATTAGTACTTATAAATACATCACGACTGTTGATTGCAAGAACAGAGTAATTACCTCAAGTTGCCCAATAACATACCAACTCTTTCTATTGACACGTTGGTTGATCCTGCACAGAGGCGCAGGAACTATGTTCAAGTTGGGGGGGGGGGGGGGGGGGCGGAGGCATTCTGAAGTCGGTTCTTTCCATGCAACGCCCATAGGTGTAACGTTAAAATCCAAAATGTTGGAGGGCGGCTGCCCCCCTGCCCCCCCCCCCCTGTTCCTACACCTATGATCCTGCATAGATCTCAGATTGTGGCAGGCTTTCTTCTTGGCTATGTCCCTGCCCTACAATGATGAACCAGTTGTTTCTTCATTTTTATATCATGTTCCATGTTCTTTTGTCTTGAAATTGTTCCATGTTACCAATATTTCTAACCTCTGAAACTAACATGATAGCTCAAAGTTGTGCTCATTAAAAATCTTGGAAATATTGTGTCATGCCCGGCTTACAGCTGGTGTAAAGCAGCTGTAAGCCGGGCATATCACTCGTATAAGGATATTGGAAAAAGAACAAACTCATGGGAGCAAATTGCCCAAAAGTGGGACCCTTCAATGACAGGTATGTGAACAGCCACTTTGCCAAATGTTTAGGTTTGTTAGCTATGTTGATCTTGTTAGGTAGGTATGTAGGTAAAGATCTTTGCATCATAACATCCCTACTTCAAGCTGCAGCTTGCCAAAAGAACTTCAGTACTTTAATTAAACTCAATTTATCAGGCAAACTTCTTTGTGTACTGGACGAACACCACCAGTCAAGTGCAGTTACATAGACTAAATGGTTACAACAGTGTGTAATCAAAATATAGACCCAATATCAGCAGCTAACCAGCGATGTGTTACAGGCAAGACACTTGCTGTAGTGTGGCGCAATCAGCGCGACCACTACATGCGCCTGCGGAGGGAGGTCCTGTCAAAGCTACCCAAAAAGCCACCAAGTGGTAGCGGCAGGGAGGCTGCAGATGCTGCTGCTTCTGCTGCTGCTGCTGCTGCTATTGCTGCTGCCGCAAGAAAGTGGGCCCTCTACCCTGTGCTGGACAACTTCCTCAACAACTGCATACCACACAGAAGGTTTGTGGTGGTTGTACCTTTTGGCGAATTCAAGGAGAGTGAGGGGGGGGGGGGGGGGCATTGGTAGTACTTTTCTCTACCAATGTGGAGCTGGGAAAACATAAAACAATTATTCATGCTTTGGCAGGGGCGCGGCCAGACCATTTGCATGGGGAGGGGGAGGGTCGGACCTGGCCATAAACTATTTTGGTCTGCTGCTTTTGAGTCCCTCTGGTCAGCCCAGATAGTTGAGTCCAAGCATTTGCATTGGTCGCGAGGGGCCCTGGGGGAGGGGGAGGGGGAGGAGGCGGCGGAGGCGGCAGCGGAGGAGGCGGCGGCGGCGGAGGCGGCGGAGGCGGCGGAGGCGGCGGCGGCGGCGGAGGAGGAGGCGGCGGCGGCGGCGGGGGCGGTGGAGGCGGCGGAGGGCTCGGGACAAATGGGGGAATGTCTGTTATGATGAGTGCTGTCACCTCGTGGGTCTGCGTGGTGGTTGTGCCTCGTGGCGTTGGTGAGGAGCGGTGTTGGTTGCCGTGACGTATAAATGGCAGCACTCGTCTTGCTCAGCTGACGTGCTTGCTGTTCGTGGTTTCGAGAGGAATACAGGCTCAGACGTGGCGTTTTGCTTTTGCTGAATCAGATTAGGATCAGGGACGATGAAACAGTGTCTCCTGCCCCCCTCGCTGTACCTGAATTTTGGACATTGGTGTTTTTTTTCAACCAAAATTTCCATTCCAGCTCAATAATGGAAATCATAACGTCACATACTATCCAATTTGCAATGCATTCTACCGAGTAAAGAATCGCTAACTTTTTGCTACTTTTCCAGCGGTGGTGACAGCTTCTCAATTGGCAACGAGAACGACGCCTGCAGCCAAGAAACCGCGGACCAGTCCGAGGCGTCTGCTACTGGCTCGAACAGAAGCTCTGCTGAAGACAGCGCCGAAACGGAGAGCGAAACCCAGTTTTGGTTACCTGCTTCTGGACCAAGGTGAGCATTTATCACGAAGACAAATATCCAGTTGACTCATCATTTAAATTTTGCCACCAGATAAGTGTCTCAATCCCAATACATTGTTCAAGATCCCGTATATTCAAGGAAGTTCCTAGTATGTCGAGCAGGGAAGTGTGGGTGGTCTGCAAGATCACAAATCAATATTTTCGTTGACAAGCTGCTGGAGCCATGTTTGACCAAACAAGGTCCCGATTTGCGTTATTTCAAGAGTATGTGTTTGTTCCAGCGGCGTCGTCCTGGCATCGGCACCGCTGATAGCGCCGTTGGAGGCAAACATCTACCAGACGGTGGAGGAGGCCCGATCGCCCAGTGTGATGGAGCCGCCATCGCCCGTGACGTCCGGCTGCTCCGCTAGCAGCGCGGGGCAGGCAAGGGGGGGGGGGGGCAAGCGTAGGCGTGTGTCACTGCCATCTGACCAGCTGTCACAGTTTGAAGATAGTGTGCTGACTTGTTTCCGGGAATCAAAGCTTCCGAAACAGGAAGACGACTGTGACCATTTTTGTCGGGGGTTCGCGGAGGGACTGCGTCGCCTGGATAGGGAAACGCGCTTGGGCGTGGAAATTCAAATGCTCCAGCTGCTGAAAGAGGCGGAGTTCCCTGGGCAGTGACTGGTTGGTCCATCACCCGACAAAAATGGTCACAGTCGTCAGTGCAGGCGATGTATATCATTCGAAGTCATTGAACCACCGCCGCGCTCCGTATTCGTATCCTAGAATCCGTATCATTATACAATACAATCAGTCGTGAAGATGTTCTTTATTTACATTTGAATATGGAGGATGACTGAGCTACGGGCATGACTATAGGCAAATACAATAATAATAAGTGCTTTACGTCTCACGGGCATAGCAAATACAACCGTAGGTAATACACATAAATCCTCCGTGAAGATGCATACAGACTAATTATGCTTTGCGCGGGTCACGCCGTCTCACGCAGCCCGAGTCACCTGAAGGAGCACTCGCCTGCCATGAATGTGAAGCATCATCTCTATCGGCACGGCCGCCATAGCGGTGAGAGCGACCACCACGGCACATATCGTCAGTCTCGATCGTGGTGTCAGCCGATAGCGCAGTTTCGGGGCTTAGCGGGTACCTCTGCGGACCACAGCTTCCTGCCAGGGAACCTGGCCTTCGGGTGACGTAAACACGTCAGCGAAGCGGTCTCTGATGCTGCCAGCTAGGACCGAGTGGCTGTTGGAGCCCATGCGTCCAGCCTCCTGGAGGCAGCCATCATGACACTGCTGGCGCCAGGCGCCTTGCCGGAGAGACCACTCTGCGTCCTCGCTGTCGACGTCACCAGGTCCGATGTAGCGGCGGTCGTTTGACGTGCCATCGCGCCTCCTGAGGAAGTTGTGCAGTACGCATGCACACTTGACAATGGCATCCACAGTCTCCACTTTGGCGACAATGGGCTGGCGAAAAATACGCCACTTGGACACGAGGATGCCAAAAGTATTTTCAACTACACGGCGCGCGCGGCTGAGCCGGTAATTGAAAATGCGCTTCTTCTCGACATCTGTGGTCATCCGCCGTCCCGGATACGGTCTCAGGATTTTGGGCGTCAGAGGGAAGGCTTCGTCAGCAACAAACACATACGGGAGGCCATCAGGTGCGTCATCAGGGAGGTTCAGTGTTCCATCAGCCAGGCGTTGGCCGAACGCTGACTGGGAGAACACGCTGGCGTCGTGCTCCCTACCATAGGAACCTACACTGACGTAGGTGAACATGTAGTTGGCATCAGTCACCGCCATCAGGACCGTGCTGAACGTGCCCTTATAGTTGTAGTAGGCCGAGCCAGACTTCGATGGGCACTGCACCACAACGTGTTTGCCATCAATCGCTCCTGGAAAATAAATGAATCTTTGTTTGTTCTTGCCACACACTGCCATCTCTCCTGCGACACAGTAACCTCCAGAGGATGTCAAGTTTTCGATTGGTGGTTACACCAAACATAATTCCAAAAGAACTCCCGTTTGGCTGCCATGAGCAGCGACAAAAACTTGTCAACACACCTTTCACATACCATCTTTGGAATAGCGAAATGATGTGTCACTGAAATGAGTATTGAGAAGATAGCTTAATGATGGAAATGCTCAACTTTGCTTTTACCCACAATAATTTGTGTTAGAAATTGTCAGAGAAAATATCATATATGTTGATTGCACATCACTTATTGTTTTGCTCACCCAAACAATGTGGGAAGTTCCACCTTGTTCCGAACTCTTCAGCCATTTTCAGCCACGAGTCTATGTCTGGAATGGCCATTTCCTGTGGACCCAGCACGTCCCAAACTGCAGAGCAGACATCTGGGATGATGCCAGACACTGTTGACAGGCCCATGCGGAAGTATCTGGCTGTGTCCGTCATTGACATTCCAGATGCCAGGTACCTGAAACATATCATGATGCTGTGATAGTGCCACATGTTAGGTCCCACCATGAGTGCAGCTTTTCAGAACACAAAATATCATATTGGGTGGTTGTTTTGTATGGCTGAGGTGAAAAATCACCATTTTAACACCAGAAAACCTTCACATTTGGCAAAAGTTGGTGGAGAAGAACACAAAGATGGTGGGACAGAACACAAAGACAGTAGGGTTAAAATAAAAGTTGGTGTAGTATAATCTATGGTGAGATTAGTGAAATTGTGTTGAATTGGCAAAGTACCCACCTGATGGTTACTGCAAGGCGCTCAGCAGGTGCTATTGACAGCCTGTAGTTGGTGTTTTGCCGCTCCAGTCTTGGCGTCAGCTGCACCATGAGCTCATCAAACCTTTCTGGCATCATCCGATAAGCTGCGTAGAAAGCTTGTGGGTTCTGGCGTTCTGCTTCTGTCATGGCCTGGTACTCTCCATAGTCTTGTCTCCTCAGCAGTGGTTCTCTAACCCAAGTGCTTCTAGAGCCAGATTGAGCTCGACGTCGTCTTGACGATAGTAATGCCAACATGAGAAGGTCATGCTCAGCCATAACTAATTGTCTGTAATTAATTTATTGTTAATGAAAAGAAGTGTTTTGTCTGCACGTTTTTCTTCAAATCAAGTATCTGTCAGCAGGCACGACATTTATTTACCTCGGCAATACACTAATTATGCGTCGGCGAACATAAGTTGTTTATGTCGCTTGCGCGTCACATATCACTAGGTTGAAAGCTACCATATGGCTTGCGGGCAGCTGCCAAAGTCTATCTCCGTGCGCGAACGCATGCGTCGGGTCGTTTACGCGTGGGGGCGCGGAGTCCGCGTGCGGTCGCGGAGTCCGCATCCGGTGTGAAGCCTACTTTAGACGGCAGAGAATTGCACCCCCGCGGGACCGGCCGCGGTAGAAGTTATGTTGAGCACACTCCGAGCACCCACACAACCACTGACCAGATCGACCTGGGCCTGTCACCCGCCCCGCCTAGTTAGTTAATTTTGTGCTTATTCTTTTATTTTTATTTTTATTTAGAATCGTTTCTAGTGTGTCTGTGTGTGTATGGAATATATTGTGTATGTATGTGTCTCGTGTTTTATTTTAACTTTGACTTTGAACGAAATACTTAACGTAAGATAGACTTTAGATTTACTTTGAACAATTCACTTAACGTAAAATAGCTACCCTATTCCCTTGCTTGCTCGGGTTCACATAAACCGATTAACGTAACTCTTTGCCTGGCAAATTGCCAGAAGTAATTTTCCCAAACCCGGGAAATGGCTATAGGCCGGTCCGGGTAAACAAAAAAAAGAAAAAAGAAAAGAAAAGAGAACAAACTTGTGGGTGCTAAAATGGCAAACCTTAGTGAGACAGGACTAAACAACGTCGCGACAGGTAGTGATAAAAACATCGAGTGATGAGCCGGAGGAGTAAGTAGGTGACGTCACACATTGTGCCAGCGAATGGTCGGAGATAAAATTACACAAAGCACGTTTAGCGGGGTCTGAGTCGAGTTTCAGCCAGCAACAATTTAAATCACCGCAAATAAACACTTTTGATCTAGGATAAAGTACAGTAACGGGGGCGGAATCCGCCCCCCCCCCCCCCCCTGTTACAAATAGGGGTAGCCAGGAACATGTTACAAATAGGGTTAAAACACAGAACAACATATATTTTAAATTATACCGGTTTCAGACACTTTACGTCTCCGTCATCAGAGGATGAAAATATCCAAAACAGCAACAGCATCAGGGGTGGTAAAGTGTTCTGTCCTTATGGGTAAGGTCGGGGACAAAACGCTCCTTCCCGTTAAGTACTCGGGGGTCAAAATGATAGTAAAAATCATTACCTATGGCTATGTCATTCCTGGGAAAATTTACTAAGCGAGCATGTCCTTAGAAATACTGATCGTGAAAACCACTTAAGATGTAATATTCACTTAATCATCGTTTCATCACGTCAGCATGTATGTACATTTACATTTTGTTAATTAGCAGTTGCGTTTTAGCTCTTAATTCTCAATAATTTAGTTTCACCCATATTGTCGACGAAAAAATATATACCAGTTATATAGTTAGACAATTGATCCCCCGGGGTGGGGGTCGGGGTGTTCGTGTATTTGCAATGGAGTGACTCTGAGATCGACTGTCTTGTTCTGGGACTTTGAGAGTTCTGGTATAAATAGTAGAAAATCCGGTTCATTCAGCATGAGCATTCACATTCCAGTTATACCGTGCATCCAGCGCAATTGCGTCGTTTATGGCGCATGGTGGAAGACCCTATAAGAAGGTAGTGTGTTATAGAGTTCAGTGAGGTACAGTCATCCGGCGATTTGACCGAATCCGACTTAGGGGTGGTGACGTCATCTGGACGGAGAATCCCTTACCCCTATACAAATCAATGATAACTCGCAATTTTTGAAAGACTATATATATAATTCTACCAAGCCGAATTACAGACAACATGCCCTGAAAGAAAGACCGATTCAAACTCTCGAACTTATCTAAATAACGTTTTGCTCCTAACTCACTCCTATTTTGACAGCGAAGGAGCTCTTATCTTACTCCTTCGCTAATGTTAAAAGGCCATACATAAGCCACGCCACAAATGTCGGTGCGCCAAAATCTTGTGCACGTATGACGTCACGCTCCAGCCAATTGAGCCTATAGCGACTGCATGCAGGATAAACCCCTGACCTATTCCAATTCCAGAGAAGATATTTGTTTTGGAATGTTTAATCGGTGCAGTGTTTCGTAGATGTTATAATATGCATAATATGCATGTGGATTTTTCTGGTGAGATGTGAAGGTTAAGTGGTTCTAGTTCGTTTTTTCAATGTTGATGTGGAAATCCAAGTTCCCTAACCCCAGACCCTTCCATGTTGAACTGTCTGGTGACGCTGCCTATTCTTCCTAGGTACCAGGTCAGGTTAGTGGTACCAGGTCAGGTTAGGTACCAGGTCAGGTTAGTTAACGTGGGGAGTTGATGCAGGCACGTAGATTCACACTAGATAAAACGAGATTCTCTGACGACCCGACCCTACACCCCCCACCTCCCTCCTCCAGTCAACAACATATGTATGTGGAGCGAAATTTGTGTCTACCACTGACGTACCCCCCCCCCCCCTGAGAAAAATCCTGGCGAAGTGCCTGAGTTGATGTGACAGATATATATTTGTTTAGAGATCTTTGTAAAATTGCTGAGGCATTGTTCATGTTATGGTGTTTGTGGGATGTCCAGATTGAGATGTCGTCAGTGTAGATTCGATTTTTTTTTGTAGGTGATGGAATGGAGTGTAAGGCTGAGTCTAATGCTAATGTAAGGAGGATTGGGCTGAGTAGGTACTGACCCTTGCATTAATCCTGTTGACAGACATTTTGCATCTAACAAGTTGAAGTGCCCTATGGGTGTTTTATTTTTATAAAAAAATGATATTTTGATTTTTTTTCCTGGCCATTGTTCATTTTACATGGGGTCAGTCATCGCACCCTTCTCATATCCCAATCTGAGAAAGCTGATAACTCAATTTTCAATGACCGTTAACTGAACTTCTGATGTTCAGTGTTTTTTAAACCATCTCTGTAGAACAAAAAGAAAGTTAGACTTAAATTTAGTGTAATTTTGAATTTACAGAGAATTACACTTCCACTTTTACTATTCCTATTGGCTATGCACTTTGGGCATCAAAATGGTTTTGTCCTGAACATAACCAGCTGTTTTGTCTGCCATGCCGGTTACCTGCCATCATTGTGCCTACCTACGGGTGTCCCAGAATTACCCGAACATCTATTTTGAAGCGAATATCGCTACTGCACTGTACCCGCCAAAGCTACGGTTGTCAAACTTTTATGAAATACCCCGCAGCAGTCGACCTTGAACGCCGCACCCTCCCGAGGTCCGGTTGTGACCCGGGTCAGGTACTAGGTGACGTCAGCGGCGGGTGGTTCTTTTTCGTTTTGCGCCCAAGCGCTAAACCGGCAACTATGGGCAATGAGTACAGCCCTGGGTTCCGCATCAGATGTTTGGCATGTTTTTTGCTGGACAGCCTCAAAGCAGTGTGTGCAAGCAGTTGGATATCAGTCGTACCCAACTTTACCAGTGGTTGAGGCGTGCAAAGGAGGGAGGCGATAAGGTCAGCAAGCCTGGTCGCGGCCGAAAACCAAACCTGCACCCGGTCGCCAAGAGTGATCGCGATGGCGGCTAACAAGCGCCACCAATCCAAGCGCAGGCTGACCCACCGCCTAACCAGGGCTGGCTACAGCACATCCAAGTCATCTGTGCATCGCCATCTCCGCGAAAACATAGGATTGCAAATTTGCAGGCCTTCAAGCTGCAAAAAGGCCGAAATTGACTGAGAAGCAGCGCACGCACCGCCTCAAGGTCGCCAGGGACCACAAAAATTGCACTGAAAACGACTGGAATCGCGTAATGTGGTCCGATGAGTCCCCATTTGAACTTTTCCACCCCCCTAATCGGCAAAACGACCGTGTGTGGGCGTCAGACGGTGCCGACGTTCCCGCGGTTGAAACGGTCAAGCACCCACACAAAGTGCATGTGTGGGGAATGATGAGCCATTGTGCTCTTTCTGAGCTGCACGTGGTTCCCTAAAAAATCCCCATAAATGGAGAATACTACCGCTAGACAATTCTGGCAAAAGAAGGAGTTGATGCCTTGAACCGGACGGCCACAGACGGGTCGGTTTTGGAGAGAAAGTTGGTGGAAGATCAGGATCGAGCCATCCTCATGCAGGATGGTGCGCCCCGTCACACGGCACAAGCAATTCAACAGTGGTGCAGCATTTTCCTGGATTTTGGGAGAAAGGCATATGGCCTGGAAATAGTCCGGACTTGAATCCGATTGAAAATCTCTGGAGCATCATGCAACACAAGATTGATCAAGAGAAACCTGCCACCAGCATCAGTGGACTTGTCCCACAGCTGAAGCGGGTGTGGGCTAGCATGTCTGCGGATATGCTGGCGAATCTAGCTGCCGATATGCCAAACCGAATGCGTCACTGCATTGCTGCTAAAGGTGGCTATGTTGGTAATAAAGACAAAAGTGTCATTGTCTTCTCCTTTGTTTGATACGTCAAAGAGCAATGTTCGGGTAATTCTGGGACACCCTGTACTATGCAAACCAGTGTGGGCGCCATGTGACCTTCGCTGTCAGAGCGCCTTTAAACACCAATCATCATCATCACTTTGTTTGTGTGATGGTTAGATAATTGTTATTGTTAAATGTTATTGGTATTGTTGATATGGCAATAACACAACTATAACAGGATATAGCAAAGCTGCGTCAAGCATATAGGTACAAAAAAGCTTCTGACCCAGCTTTGTTATTGCTGATATTGCTTGATATAGTGTAGGTTAATATCATATTATGACATTTATTCATTTAAGATGATTTGCTTGTTCTCATACCTTTTTGCTAATATATGTTACTATATCAGGAATATGACATTGATGACAAGGTTGGCCATGCCCAGTTCAATATGCATGATAGTATCAAGTTTGATGTGTTTTTATTGCAGGGTTTCATTTCATAAGAACTACACACTCCTGCTCCTGTCTGCTATTTTACTAGCATTCCACTTATAACAATTAATTGTCAACCATCACATGCATCTATAACTGGAAAATGTGACATTTACCTGTGAATCCACCTAACAGTGATAGTGCGATTTTCTCTGGAACATGGAATAGTTTGTATATGAATCCTTTCTCTAGCATATGCTGAACATTTCGTACTGCAATGAAAATGGTTGAGAATAGCCATCATCTTTATGCATGAGATCATATGACATCTTTATTACTTGCTTGATGTTGTTGGTAAATGGTAATAGGAGACGACTCATCTGACACAGCTAAGCAAATATCATTGTTTTGAATATCTACTCAGTAACTCATAACCTCTTCTCCTTTAGATGCCAAGCAACCTTGTGGACCACATCCTAAAGCATCCTTTTGGGTCCATGATCTATGAAGATAAAACAAATGTAATAGAGCAAGGCCCACCAAACTCCAACCTTTAGTGGAAAGCTAAGGTAAGCCAGAACGTGCTGGATTTGTTTAATAACCAAGTACCTAATATGTTGTATAAGTCCCAAACTGACCTGTTGAGAGCAAATAACACCCTTCTTTCAAGAAATCTGAAATATAACACGTGGCTTGTAGTTAGCTTGTTGGCTTGTAGTTGTAGTTGGCTAGCTGTGGTTGGCTTGTAGTAGGCTTGGCTAATAGTTTATATTGTAAGAAATATTTTCAGCCTCATTGCAGCTGAAACATTGTTGTGAACCACCCATGTTAAAAATAGGTCAACAAAAATGGTTAACGGTATTAATAATTTAGAATATGAGGATATGAGGATATTGTTGATTGCTAAATTCTGAGGATCGTGTGTGCAGGACGCTGTAGTGTTAATGATGTATATGTACTGGATGTTAATTTCTGAAAATGGTTCGTGTCAGATTTCTTGAAAGAAGGGTGTTATTGATATGGTGCCCTGCGAGACAATATATGTGGAGAGACATCTGTGCCGTTCACGTCCATGTGTGCCGTACAACCCAGGACGGGCCCATCAGGCTCTTCGTTGTACTGGAAATGTATGTCTTTGTCTTTATTTATGTGCATAATATTGTAATATTGTCGATAATTCATTAATTCAAAGTACACAATTAACGGAACAGAGTTGGCAAATGTCAATACCATTCGAGACCTGGGAGTCACTTTGGACCAAAAACTGACATTTGAGGCTCATATAAATCCCACTGTTGCAAAGGCAAACGGAAACGTTCTATAGTATCTCGGGCCATAACTATAACTGCCATCTACCGGCACTTCCAGCAATTGAAGTTGTTTCCTTGTGCCGTTAGCTTTTTCGTCGTATTCCAAAATTAATGCATATAAACAGACTGTCTGTAGAGGTGAATCCGTGGTGATCTACAAATATTTACCAACCTACTAAAAATAATCACGAATCAGCACCCCCTCCTGACTGCCCCACCTACGTTTGATCCCTGGCGCCGTCACTGTTACGTCCAGTAGCGCACATGGGTGGAGCTTTTCAGATGAAAAGTTGGTGGGGAAAAATGTCATATTGGCTGGTTGTTTTGCATGGTTGAGGTGAAACATTGCTATTTTAACGTCAGGAAACCTTGAAATCGGACAAAAGTTGGTGGGGCAAATCACAAGATGGGCGGGGCAGCTGCCCCACCCTTTGAATACGAAACCCCACTCCACCCGTGGTAGCGTACCAATAATTCACTCCAAGAGGGTTTATTATTGCCAGGTTATCAGTTGTGCTTCGTTCTGGCAAGAAGCCTGATTGGTCGTTTGATATGATGTTTATTGATTTTATCAAATATAGCAGTCTTTCTTTAAAGGGATATTGCCACCTCCGGAGGATTTCTAAAAAGCAACTTAAATGAATGGTGGGGATCAACAATCATATATGCTCAAGCTCAAACTTGCTCATGCAGCACCTAAAGCAGTGTATCGACAAAGCATTTTGTATTTATTTCAGACTCCAAAACGTTGGTCCCAGCTGTGTTCAGTACTAGATTCATGATGGCCGCTCTCATCCAGTTTGGCTGTGGAATTGGCGCCCGCCCAAAGCCGAAGCGTACGGATTCGCCGAGACTTGACCTTGAAAGGTATATCTGTGTTATAAGGTATAACTCCTACGGTCCCAAAGTCGAGCCATAACAATTCTTGCTGTTTTATTATGAAAGAGGTTAAGGTTGTTGAAAATATAATTAACTGCATACGCTTTTTAATTTTAAAGTGCACTGACGGAATAGTGATGTTGAGTTTGCAACATTCAAAAGAAAATAACAGTCCGCAATGAAGTGATTCTAAATAATGATGTGGCCACTCCAATTCTACGAATGCTTGGCAAGCATGAGTGGTGCAAATGTATTTTTTTATCTAATGGCGAGAGTTTCGGAAACCAAATTTTGCAGATGAAATCGGACACGCTTAATCGACCGATACACACCAAAAACTCCATATTGGCCTGCGAAGTGGCAATGTCCCTTTAAAGGGACTATCCCACCTTAACATTATATTTGAGTTGAGATAGCCATTTTGATGGCTTGGCATTGAAATTAAGTATGACAAAAGCAGTTACAACAACTACAATGAACTAATAAAAAAGATATTCCAGTTTTATTTTGACATCTGTAAAAAATAAGGCCCATGTGTATTTGAATAGGGCCTCTAAACCGACAGCGTCGTCTCTTTACCAAACTGGTAATGATGGTCGACTTGTTTTAAGGTTAGCCTTGGACTATTTTCGTCTTTCATTTCTCGATCCCCGGGTGGTTCGTAATCTAAGCCAATCTAGACACCGGGTGGTTCGCTTTTTCTGCGCAATAGATGTCGACACAAAATTGTGCCATACATTTGGCAGCACAAAGGATTTCCCTGTTATTAAAACAAAATCATATGACGTCACCAACCTAACTTTCCGCTTAAAACTAAAAGTTGAATATCTTCCAAGATAATTTTTTTTCGGAAAAAAGTGCACGAACATGTTCAGCTGACCTCGCCTGATATGTAGGCATACAATTAAGTGTGATTCGACAACTTTCAAAAAGGTGGGACAGTCCCTTTAATCATTTACTCACAGATTTTGTGGTATTTTGTGGTCAGTGATATTGGCCTGTAGCTTTCAGTAGGAGTTAGATCTGTGTTCGGTTTTAAAATAGGGATGATGTGAGAATGCAGCCAGGTGTCAGGGTATTCATGTGAAGAGAAAACAAAATATATATGGTGGGTGGCGCTGGACTCGCTGCGCACGGGTGCTGTGTGTGCGCTCCAGAGTTTATAGTGTTTTTGGTGTGTTTTTAGACCGGATCTATCAGTGCGACTGAACTTGACATGTCCCCGAAAGGTGTCTGGAGGTGGTGCTGCGCGATTTTAGTGACTCTCTTACCTTACGTGCGAAATAACGGCTTGCAATTGTTGTCACAACGTGCGTCTCGATCGTCTCGCCTCACGTTTGTTGACATTCAAGATCGCCAGGGCCTCGAACCGGCGGCACTCGAGGTGACCTTGAACTCGCAATCAGCTGTTGTGCAGTTGATCGTGTGAACGGGGTCACGAGGCGGTGGGGCAGCCGCTGGTGCCACCTATACCCGACAAGCACTACTCCAGCTTCGGAGCTCTGCCACAAGCCTGCCAAATGACTCTGTGGTGGCGTTGCTGCGGCAACTCGGCCTTCAGAGGCGCCGCCGCCGAGGCATACGAGCTGGACGGAAGTCACATTGACCGATCCGGGTGCGTGTGACTGCCAGGAGTGCGCAGCATGGGCCGACACATGGCCGAGACAGACGGACGTGCTCCCCGTCGAGTCCACCGTTACCAGGCAAGGGTAGAGAGCGTCACCTGTCTCAACCGCCTCGCCTGACGGTTCGTCAAACTCGACGAGCAGAGATGAGGCGCGATCCTGCACCCACTACCACCCTGAAGATCGGTCACCTGAACGTGAGATCCCTGGTCAAACATCTAGACGAGGTGAATCACCTGCTGCTGACGGAGCGACCGGACCTCTTGTGCATCGGCGAGACGTGGCTGACGGACAAGATCGACGACCGCATGCTGCTGTTCCCGGGTTACGTTATCAGCAGGTGTGACCGACAGACTGGATCCGGCGGCGGAGTTGCCATCATATACCGCGACACGCTGGCCATGGAGCCGCTCAACGTCCCATCCGCCGGCACTGCACTGGAGTCGCTCTGGCTGCAGCTGAACTGCCGGAGACCGCTCATCGTCGGCGTGATTTACCGTCCCCCCGGAGGAGCGACCGCACCAGTCATCGATGACCTGCACAGCCAACTGACATATGTCCTGTCACGTGCTAAGCCATGCTACATACTCGGTGACACCAACTTCGACATTCAGCGTCCTGATAAAACTGGAGTGACAGCGTACATCCAGCTGCTCAACGAATTATCTCTGAGTCAGCTGATTATCTCCCCGACTCACCCAGGATCCAACCCATCCCTGATCGACCACATCATCACCAACCAACCGGACCTGACATCCGACGTGAGAGTTCAGCCCTGCAACATCAGTGACCACGACCTGATCTTGGTGTCAGTGACAGTCGCCAAGACCCGACAACAGCCGGCGGAGGTAACCATCAGGTCCACGCGACGCCTCTGCCACGACGCTCTGTGTCTGGACCTGCTGAACGCCGACTGGAGCCCAATCCGCGCAGCTGGGTCCACGACCGATAAATGGGACGCATGGCTATCGGTATGGGGCCCGATTATCGATCGCCACATGCCGCTGCACAGGGTCAGGTTGAGGCACCCATCTTACCCCTGGCTTCAAGATGATGACGTCAGAGCCGCCATGGAAGCACGTGATCAGGCGCGCGAAGAAAAGGAACGAACTCCCTGCGAAGAGACCGAGCAGGAGTTTCGACTCCGCCGGAACGCCGTCAAGAACGTGTTAAACCGTGCTTGCTCCTCCTATTTCCTGGCATCGTTTAAAAACTCCAGATCTACAACATGGAAAGACATACACAGATTCCTAGTCTCATCCAAGAAACCCGCGCCGAGGACAACCAACCCTGCTGATCGAGATCCACACAGGGCCGACAAACTGAACCAGTTCTTCGCATCCGTGGGTCCCGGCGTGGCGGACGCCCTGGCATCGTCCTACGCCGGGAAGACCCTCTCGCCGCGCCCGCCGCGCGTGTGCAGCGGCGCGCTGTCACTGCGCCCGGCCACGCTGCCTGAGCTATCGGCAGCGCTGCAGCGGATGGACTCATCCCGCGCGTGCGGAGCGGACGGTGTCACAATCAGCATGCTGAGAGTGACTTTTCCCGTCGTGGGGCCTCACCTCCTCCATGTCATTAACAGCTCAATCGTGACGTGTGAGGTGCCGCACCAGTGGAAGTCCGCCACAGTGATCCCGCTGCATAAGAAAGGGGACCCCAGTGACCCGAGTAATTATCGGCCGATATCCATTCTGTCCACGGTAGCGAAACTGTGCGAGCGCGTCGTGTGCAGTCAGCTGATGGACTATCTGTCATCGCATAATGTCTTATGTCCTCAGCAGTATGGTTTTCGCCCCGGCCTATCTACGGAGGCGGCTATGCTTGACGCTGTCCTATACGCGATTGATAACATGGATAGAGGTATGGTGACGTCACTGGTCACCGCCGACACATCAAAGGCGTTCGACAGCGTTGAGCATGGCCGTCTTCTGGAGAAGCTGGGGTGGTACGGCATCGATGCGGAGTGGTTTGGCGCATGGCTGCGGGGTCGCACACAGTCGCTGCGGGGCGGAACTGGAGTTCTTGATGTGACTCATGGGGTGGTCCAGGGTTCGATCTTCGGACCAGTCCTCTTCCTGGTCTTTACAAACGACCTGACGCAGCACATACCGCACGGGAAGATGATCCTGTACGCGGATGACGCCCAGTTTCTTGACGCTGACCTGCCCCTGAACATTGCAGAGCTCAAAATACGCATAGAGAAAAATTTGTCGATAGCAAATAACTGGTTCACTCAAAACAGTCTCAAAATCAACCCTCTCAAAACCGAAATGGTTATCATTAAGCCGCGGCGGATCATCACCGACCCGCATTTCTCAGTCGCTTTCGGCAACAGTCATATAAAACCGTCACAAAGCGTAAAGATTCTGGGCGTCACCGTCGATTCGTGCCTCTCGTGGGAGCTGCAGATATCGGCCATCATGCGCCGCTGTTACGGTATTCTCGTTGGACTCGCAAGGATGAGATACCGTCTCCCCACCGAAACTAAACGGCTGCTGATCGAAGCACTTGTGTTCCCCCATGTGCGCTACTGCCTGTCCGTCTGGGGAAGCTGCACCGCGACACAGAAACACCGCGTGCAAAAAGCTTTGAACTTTGGCGCCCGTATCGTCAGTAATATTGGGTGCCGTGACCGAGTGACACCCGTGCTGCGTGAGCTGGGATGGCTCAAAATTGACGACCTGATATGCGAACGCGATGTCATGTTCATACGAGACATCCTCACAGCCACTCGTGCACCGGAGATTCTGCAAGAGCGTGTAGTTCGCCGCTCCGAAGTCTCCGCTCGTGCCACTCGGGCAACTACCGATGAGCTGCTGCAGCTGCCGCGTGTCCGAACCGAGTTTGGCCGTCGTTCTTTTGTATTTCGCGCATCCAATGCATGGAACAGGCTACCCGCAGAGGTGCGTGCGTCAGCCGCCAAGAGCAGCGGTGCCTTTAAACCTGCCTTGACCTATCACCTGTCAAGCAGGTAAATGTTAACTTGTGTCGAAATGTGTCGTGTCGTAAGCCTAGTTTTAAACATTTGTGTATTATATGTTCATCGACGTGGTTGCTAGAAAACCCACATTGTGGAAGCACCTAAATACATACATACATACATACATACATACATACATACATACATACATACATACCCCAGCTGAGCTGGGGTAATTTTTTTAAGTGCCACTTTTGGTCGGGGCCACTCAAAGCACTTTTAACACCCCTGAACAGCATATCCTTGTTATTGTTAGATGTTCTTGTTTAATTATGTTTCAAACATATCACCTATACGGAAGTGGGGTTGCATGCGGCTAAATTTTGCACCGAGCAAGGCTGATGACATTGAGATGCACGCCCGGAAGAACACCGCCTATCTTGCACGCTTAATGGCAGGTTCGAACTGTTAGCGGCCACAGGCTTCACTTTATTGATGCTGGACACTGATGACACACTCGCAGTAGCACAAGAGATACCCGAACAATACATTATGTCGTCATCTTAGCCATCTGACCTATTTTTTACTGATGAAACTATGATATTTGACGTTTTTGTGTGAATTTCCCAGAAGATTCTTATTTATTACGCACGCTTTGTCTTCAGTGTTTTTACAGAGCTTGTTTACGCTGGTTTTCGAAGGTCGAATAACTTTGTCTTTTATATGGAGAAGGCTCGCTGTTTTTCGCCATTCATGAGGAAAGATGGACTTAATCTCTCACAAAATGTTGGCCGAACTTCTGTGGCTTTCTTTCCTGCAATAACAAAGTAATTATCATCTTCGTGACTCCTGAAATCACGCAAAGACCTGAAATAGTCCTACCGCTGGTTTTACATGATTTTTACATTTACTTCAAGGAAATTAACGCGTTGTCTATCCATCGCAAGTTCTTCGACAGAACAGACACCATAGAGGTGAGAACCTACCGCCAAACGACGCAGAATCTCTAGAATAATCACGAGTGAACAAGGTCATCGGAGTCGAGCAAATTCGTGATAACGTTCAGGAAAAGTTCATATGATTTCCACCTCAACGGAGGGCTATGCCTGGCCTGGAAATATGCATCTTGAATGTTAGCGTAAACATGCAAATATGCATCTCTAATGTGAGCATAAACATGAAATGCACTGATGCATGCAAAGGGCTGAATGTTTTAAAATGTCCGGTGCTTAAGAAAAAACGTAGCACTGTGACATCGGTGTTTTACACGTGAGTGCGACACTATACTCTGGATCGGTGTGTGGCTGGATCGGTAAATAAGTAATGATATCAGTGTTTTACACGTGAGTGCGACACTATACTCTGGATCGGTGTGTGGCTGGATCGGTAAATAAGTAATGATATCGGTGTGTTACACGTGAGTGCGACACTATACTCTGGATCGTTGTGTGGCTGGATCGGTAAATAAGTAATGATATCGGTGTCTTACACGTGAGTGCGACACTATACTCTGGATCGGTGTGTGGCTGGATCGGTAAATAAGTAATGATATCAGTGTTTTACACGTGAGTGCGACACTATACTCTGGATCGGTGTGTGGCTGGATCGGTAAATAAGTAATGATATCGGTGTGTTACACGTGAGTGCGACACTATACTCTGGATCGATGTGTGGCTGGCTCGGTAAATAAGTAATGATATCAGTGTTTTACACGTGAGTGCGACACTATACTCTGGATCGGTGTGTGGCTGGATCGGTAAATAAGTAATGATATCGGTGTGTTACACGTGAGTGCGACACTATACTCTGGATCGATGTGTGGCTGGCTCGGTAAATAAGTAATGATATCAGTGTTTTACACGTGAGTGCGACACTATACTCTGGATCGGTGTGTGGCTGGATCGGTAAATAAGTAATGATATCGGTGTGTTACACGTGAGTGCGACACTATACTCTGGATCGGTGTGTGGGTGGATCGGTAAATAAGTAATGATATCAGTGTTTTACACGTGAGTGCGACACTATACTATGGATCGATGTGTGGCTGGATCGGTAAATAAGTAATGATATCAGTGTTTTACATGTGAGTGCGACACTATACTCTGGATCGATGTGTGGCTGGATCGGTAAATAAGTAATGATATCGGTGTGTTACACGTGAGTGCGACACTATACTCTGGATCGATGTGTGGCTGGATCGGTAAATAAGTAATGATATCGGTGTTTTACACGTGAGTGCGACACTATACTCTGGATCGGTGTGTGGCTGGATCGGTAAATAAGTAATGATATCGGTGTGTTACACGTGAGTGCGACACTATACTCTGGATCGGTGTGTGGCTGGATCGGTAAATAAGTAATGATATCAGTGTTTTACACGTGAGTGCGACACTATACTCTGGATCGGTGTGTGGCTGGATCGGTAAATAAGTAATGATATCGGTGTTTTACACGTGAGTGCGACACTATACTCTGGATCGATGTGTGGCTGGATCGGTAAATAAGTAATGATATCGGTGTTGTACACGTGAGTGCGACACTATACTCTGGATCGGTGTGTGGCTGGATCGGTAAATAAGTAATGATATCAGTGTTTTACACGTGAGTGCGACACTATACTCTGGATCGGTGTGTGGCTGGATCGGTAAATAAGTAATGATATCGGTGTGTTACATGTGAGTGCGACACTATACTCTGGATCGGTGTGTGGCTGGATCGGTAAATAAGTAATGATATCGGTGTCTTACACGTGAGTGCGACACTATACTCTGGATCGGTGTGTGGCTGGATCGGTAAATAAGTAATGATATCAGTGTTTTACACGTGAGTGCGACACTATACTCTGGATCGGTGTGTGGCTGGATCGGTAAATAAGTAATGATATCGGTGTGTTACACGTGAGTGCGACACTATACTCTGGATCGGTGTGTGGCTGGATCGGTAAATAAGTAATGATATCAGTGTTTTACACGTGAGTGCGACACTATACTCTGGATCGGTGTGTGGCTGGATCGGTAAATAAGTAATGATATCGGTGTGTTACATGTGAGTGCGACACTATACTCTGGATCGGTGTGTGGCTGGATCGGTAAATAAGTAATGATATCGGTGTCTTACACGTGAGTGCGACACTATACTCTGGATCGGTGTGTGGCTGGATCGGTAAATAAGTAATGATATCGGTGTGTTACACGTGAGTGCGACACTATACTCTGGATCGGTGTGTGGCTGGATCGGTAAATAAGTAATGATATCAGTGTTTTACACGTGAGTGCGACACTATACTCTGGATCGGTGTGTGGCTGGATCGGTAAATAAGTAATGATATCGGTGTCTTACACGTGAGTGCGACACTATACTCTGGATCGGTGTGTGGCTGGATCGGTAAATAAGTAATGATATCGGTGTGTTACACGTGAGTGCGACACTATACTCTGGATCGGTGTGTGGCTGGATCGGTAAATAAGTAATGATATCAGTGTTTTACACGTGAGTGCGACACTATACTCTGGATCGGTGTGTGGCTGGATCGGTGATCCAAACCTGCAATCACCGGGCTATTCCAGTTTAAATTACCAGGTTGGGTGATCAAATTCAAAGAAAACGCTTGGCAGTTTACATTTTGCCATTTTGCAATGGAGCAAATTGCATTGATTACTTCACGGTAACAAACCTATACCTATCAAAAATACTCAAATCCGAGCTACACTCCTTCGACAATTTGTAAACCATAATTCTTGTCTACATGGTGAGTACTGAGGGTATCTTTTATTCGCTACTGTATGGATCCTAAATGATCAACCAATTTTGCACCACTTTTTCGCACTGACGTTATCAAAAAGTCAACAAACATTGCTCAAATCCTGTCCAGACACAACACTTAATACATTCGTATTTCCATTTACGGTACCTCCGGTATTTCAAGGTAAATCGGGGCAAATCAGAATAACAGGCCTTGAAGGACAAACGACTGCTTTTTAAACGTCTAGTACATGCTAGATATTCCGATAATAATTGCATGTGTAAGTCATATGTTCCGGACGTAAGATACAATCAATTATGCAAATCCATATACAGAATATATTACCAAGCGCGACGCCCGAGCGCCACGGTAAAAAGTTATCAAACTCGGCAAGAAACCTGTCCTACCCAGTCTGTTCAAGGGAATATTTCACCTTTCTGAAAGTTGTCAAATACACGCTGGTTGTAGTCGAAAATATGAAGTGAGTGCTGCTGAAAACGATGGTGATATTTTTTTTCCTCTTAAAAGTCACTTAACTTTATACAAATTAAGGTTTTAAATGTGGGATGATGACGTCATTATTGAGCTATAGACCGCCGCTGATTGGCTGACAAAGTGGGATTAGCTGACAAAGTGGGATTGGCTGACAAAGTGGCTGTCAGCCAATCAGCGGCGGCACTAGCCTAGACCCTATTTTGCAAATGAAAAATTTAATTGCTTAAAAACGGCTAAGTTTTGGGGAAAATTACCTTAGTATTTTCGACATTTCAATAACGGCCAAAGGTAATGGCTGTGTCAGTTCAAAACCAATACAAAGGTGAAACATTTCCTTTAACAGCAATGTTAGTACAATAGCATTGCGCACTCCAGGTTCACTCCTGGTGGATGCGTCACCACCGGGTGGGGGGGGGGGGGGCGCCATCCCCCTGGATTGCTCAGACCGGAGTCCCCCCCCCCAGATTCGCATAATTTTAACATTAGCCCTATGGGGCTGCCCCGAACCCCGAACTCATGGCTGCCTCCATCCAAACAAAAACAAAAACTGCCTGCCCCCACTCAAAATTGTGTGGCGACACGATGCTTGCAATATGTAGACACGGCCAGGGCAGTGCTGCTGAGCGGCGCCCAAACATCTGGTTGTGTTCAAGTGATCCCGGTTGAGATTGGTGCTGTCACCAAAGGTTTTCCGCGGTCGCCGTTAGGCGCCAACCCGCCCCGCAGGAGATATGCCATTGGTGATAGCCGATGGCATATCTCATCAATTTACGATGGATTTAAGCCAGTCATCCATCATGAGGACCGTGAGTTATAACCGAATCACACGACAAGTCTCAATCAATCATATAATGGTATAAAATTGTGCGATTCTGCCGGATTGCCAATCTTTTCACAGAGTATAACTGACCATAGTCGTGTTTAATCCATGTTATGTGTTGTCTTATGTCATGCGATTATTATCATGCAGTTAATGGTGGAGGAAGGCATTCAGCCGGGCAGCAAAATATCCCACCCACTTCGATGAATCTTCGCAAAATATCCCACCACACCTCGTATTGAATGAAATGCTCGAAATGTGTGCTGTGCCTACATTTAACGAAACAAATATTCTGCAACCGAAATGCAAAAGAAACGTAGCGGAGAATCGAAGTAATACATTTGTGCAAAGCCTGTTCGAACCATATAGGCACCTAGAAACAAAACAACGCATAGGTTGACCGTGTACCAGCAGTCACGGTAATATAAACCAAGTTATCATGCAACGGGAGTCAGTGGTGGAACTAGGTTTCAAGTTTGGGGAGGGGGGGGGGGGGGAAATTTAGCTCCGTTTCGTCAGCGAAAGGTTGTTGACCGGGGGGGGGGGGGGTGGTGTCGGGTCGTCAGCGCAGAGTGGTTGAGAGGGGGGGGGCGTCGGATCGTCAGCAGGAAATATATTTGAGCGGGGGGGGGGGCGTCGGGTCGTCAGCACGAAAGTTTCGTTGAACGGGGGAGGGGGGTAAATATCGCCTTCCAGGTACAAAAATCACAACCTCCCGGAACGGTTGGGGGAAATGCATTTGCCTACCGATTTGTCGTTTGGGGGGGGGGGGCAATTGGGGCATTCCAGAACAGATTGACCAAAACAACCTCTAAATAACACGCTACATTTCATATTTCGATAAAAATACGTGTCTGGGGTTATCTGGGCTGTTGATTCACGCTGTGAACTTTCAGCCTCGTCCGTCAAATGGTTTTCGAGTTACAGCCTCGGGCGACTTTGTAATGTCAAGCAAAACTTAAATTTTCAGCGGACAATATCTCCCATCTAAACTAGTAAAACGCCTTAATCGGCGGTAACCGAGCGGTATCTTTGGCTTCCCTGGGACAAACTACATACAAAATAAGTTGTATTACATTTGTCATGATCTCCTTTCTCGAATCCCCCAAAAGTGAGTACGTCCTGAGCGCTGCATGCTTCATCGTATAAATTAATGCTTATATAAATCGAGCCATTTTTGATCAATCATGATTTTTGTTCATTTCGACATTTGCATGTGCCACGCGCTGTGTTACCACCTCTATCAGAACGCACTATACAAACATCAAAATTGATTTGATGGTCCTATCTAATGGTGAAAACCCGATTCCAATCGGAGCAGTGGTTGTAATGTTATTAGCTTCCGAAAAGCGTCTGTACGGCCGGTTCGGGCCGGGTCAAATGTAAATTTGTCTAGTAAGTTGACGGGAAACCTCACGGGCGCTTCGCGCCCGCTTGGTAATCATGCGAGTCATAAACCTATATACCAGTAAAACGCCTTTTTGGGCAATGACCGAGCGAGCGCGCTCTGGTAAAGGTAAAACAGGTTTGAAATATGAAACGGTAAGGGAGCACACGTGGTAGTAACATATAGTCCTTTTAGTCCTTTTAACCCGCGAGTTACTGGGGTATATTTCATAACGCGACTTACTGGGGAAGGGGGGGGGGCTATTTTTAGCCCGCCCCCCCTCTGATCTCAGGAACTACTGGACCAAATGTAAAAATGCAAACGGTATTCGATAGCCCTGGCAAATTTATCGAGGGAAACAAAATATTGTTGATCTCGGGGTCACCGATGACGTCACAGGTCAGGTCAAGTACAAAATGTTTGGCCGTGTCAAAAGGTCTCGATGGATGGAATTGTCGCGCAAAATTGCGATATTAAACGCATAAGCTGTCGATAAATCGGTATGATTCGTGTGTCTGACACTTCTAAGTACCTTTCTAAGCTGTGTATGACCTTGGGTCAGGTCAAGGTCATCCGAGGTCACGAGGTCAAACTGCAGATTACGGTCATTAGGTGTTGTAACACATGTTTATGAGTTTGTTTTCGTCTAGAACGCGAAAAATGACCTTAGAACATTGTTTGTTCCATATAAATAGAAGTAAAAAGCAAAAATGGAAATGCGTTTTTTATGCATGCTGTGAGAAGTGGTCGATTTTTGTCATTTAAAGGTTATAACTCGGTCATTTTTAAAGATATCGACTTTAAATTTGGTACACATATTCACCGCATACGTCTCAATCACATATACTCCGGTTTTTGGATAATTATGGTTTTTTTGTTGTTGAAAATTTTGTAAAAAAAAACTGTATTTGGATTTCTCAAAATTTTTAATTTCACAAAAACTCAAAAATCCGAGATGGCAGTTTCATAGCCTGGTCTATTGTCAGTAATTTCATTTAAACCATTTTAGTTTATCTCAAATATCATACCTTTGACAGCGTTTTCCGCAAACCATTATTTTGCAACAAAAACCTAAGAACATGACGTCACTCTGACGTCATTTCCGGTTGACCTATCATAGCCTCATATTTTTACTTTTGCCAACATGTGTAGAATTGATGTGAGAGAAGGTACTGCAAGTTTGGTAACGATACCTGTGTTCGTTTAGGAGTCATTGCAAAATAACGGGAAGGGGGGGGGGCAAAAGGGGGGGCCCTCCCCCAGTAAGTCGCGGGTTAATCCTGCATAAAAATTGCCAAGCCACAATGCATGCCAACATAAAAATTAAGTTGCATTAAATTGTTCTTGATCTCCTTTCTCTAATCCGCCAAAATAGAGTACGTCCTGAGCGCTGCATGCTTCATCGTATAAATTAATGCTTAGATTAATAAAGCCATTTTTATTAAGAATGATGTTTGTTCATTTCGACGTTTGCGTGTGCCAACTGCCACGCGCTGTGGTACCACCCCTATCAGAACGCACCATACCAAAAATAAAATTGGTTTCATGGACCTATGCAATGGTGAAAATCCGATCTTAATCGGAGCAGTGGTTGCAAAGTTATTAGCTTCCAAAAAGCGTCTGTTCTGCCGTGTCGGGTCGGTTCGGGCGGGGGCAAATGTAAATTTGTCTAGTAAGTTGACGAGAAACTTTACGGGCGCTTCGCGCTCGCTCGGTAATCACCAGAACCATCACGAACAATATATTAGTATGATGTAATCATTTTTTAAATTCGTAAATTTTGCTATTTCAACACGTAATCTCAGGTCAAATCACGTGATTTTATAATGTGGTCTTTTAAAATTCGTTTTTTTCCATGCCATAATGGACATCGATACATAAACCTTCGATGTTTAAAAAATTGGTGAGTTTCTTTCTGAATATAATATTTATATTTGTGTATTTGGAAAAATCATGGTCACCAGCACGTCTTTGGTAATAATTGTACAGGTAATTGTTCTATAGAGCTCAATTAAACGGCATTATGCTTGGGTATCTCGTCGACCTGCTTTCAATGATATACATCAGCCCTGTAGTCGCTCTGTGACCTCAAAGTCACGTGACCAGAGGTCACCCGGTGCAGTCCACGTCAGATCGACCAAATCATAACATCCTACTTCTCACATTTCGATGGAACTAGGTGTTGGGGGTTATCTGGGCCGTACATTCACGCTGTAAAATTTTCATCCCCGTCCGTCGAACGGTTTTCGAGTTATAACCTCAGGCATCTCTTTAATGTCGCACAAAGGTTTAATTTTCTTCGAGCGATATATATATATATCGGAATATATCCTATAAATAATTGGAATGATATAAAACTATGTATCATCAGAATCGCCATGAACCACAAATTAATGTAATGTAAACTTGTATGAGAACTGGAATGGAAAAGTGTCGACATTTTGGCATGTGACCTCGAGTCAGGCCACGTGATTTCGTTATGTTCTCAGTTAAAATTCGTGATTTTTCTTAGGTAGAATATGAGGGTGCAGGCCCTTTGAATCACGTGTCAACCTATTTCGCTCAGTAATCAAGATCACATGTAGATTCGATTGCCAATTGCGACACAATTGCCATAATTAAATATGTCGCCGATAGAGGCGTCTGTATGTCCTCAAGATATCAATTTTGCTCCTCTCTATTTCCAGACCGATAATGTTATACAAATAGCTAAAAGTGTCTTCCAGAGAAAAAAAGAGTTAAATTGTGCGAAGTAAAACGAAAAATGTCAACAAATTATCTATTGTATAATCAAGCCAGGTCATTTGGGAAATCAACCTCAGGGAACGTGCCCTTGAGGTCATGGAGTGACATGCGGGAGTCATGCAATGTATCATTGAATGCAGCTCGACGGGACAGATATAATGCAGTAGAGTTAAGCTCTCTAGCACAATCATTATGTGCAAAGTTATTACCAAAGACGATGATTTTTCAACAACAACAAAATATATATATATATAGGAAAAACCTATCTCCAATTTCTTACCATCGAAGGTCAATATATCGAAGTCGATTCTGGCAAGAAAAAACAACGAATTTTAAATGGCCACATGATAAAATCACGTGATCTGACCTAAGATCACATGTAGGGGCCCAGTGATGGCCTACGCTACGCTACGGAATTGCGCTATGCTACGTATGGTTTTTAGGCCAAAGCTACGCTACCGAATTACGGTACGTTATATTTTGCTACGTTACCGATTACGCTATTTTTCGTTAAACGTAACTTATAATATATCGTACTACGATACAAAAGATACCAGGGAAATCGACAGTATGTACGGTGATTTTTCGTTCATCCACATTTATAACTTTCCTATCAACCAGCCGTCATGTATTTTTTTTTCGCGACAGACATTTGCAAAGACATTCGTAACACAGTCACAAAGCATCACCATTAGTGAAATGTGTGGTGCAAAGGCCATAGCTAACCTATATCCAGACACCTTTTATTGATGGTTGCTAGTGTATGGTACCTAACCCGACATTGACTGGCGTAGACATTCTTCTAACGACCATTGGTAATAGCAATAGATCAGAAACAAGTAAAGCTATCAAGCTCCCGAGTTTAACCAGCATTAACTTGTTCGCCCCTGTAGCTCAGACGGTAGAGCGCTGAGCTTTAGATGGTAGACCTCACTCAGTGTGGCAGGCCGGGTTCAAGTCACTTCGGCACTCGCTATTTGTCCCTGACTAGGATGGCCTGCGGCTGGTGGCAGGGGTCGCACTCGTCGCACATGCACAGGTCAGGTGTCGTCAGAGGGCGGGGCGGACCTTGTCCTAAATGTCCAGGTATGTTCGTGTACGCAAAACTTTCGCTTATAAATTATGCCAGTTACTGTTAATTGCGAGGTCTGATGGTTGGACCAGGGCCTGTGCAACAAGCTCTGCTTAGCGTGAAACCTGACGTCGAAAATTAATTCACTCAAATTATTCGGACTTAATTGATAAAAAAGTATTTCAAACTGATAAAAATGTCGATAGCTTATTTTATGATACTGCAAATTCAGTGACGTCACAATCTACGAGTTAGATGAAAACTAAGTTGAACGTAAAATAAGCCGTAAAAATATAGGCATACAAACTCAAAGAATACTACACCGCTCAAAAATAACACGCCGCTTTTGCTGCAAAACATTTCTTGGATTTTGAAAACCTTTGTGACAAACAGTATCCACGTCTCGTCTGAGGATTTTCCCTCAATCACCTTCGGCTGAGACGCCAGTCAACGGCGAGTTGAATCAATAATATATGGCGCCTTAATTACAGAAAAACAGGGAAACGGTAATCTAACCACCGATCCATAAGACGTTAGAATTTAACAATAAGGTTACCCTCAGCTATACAAGATACCAATGAGAATAAGAGATACCCATTACCATCAGCAACATATGCTCTGCAGGGCAGCGCCAAGGATTTGTGTCGGGGAGGGGCAAACCGAAGGCAAGGGCTCCATTTGAGAAAGGGACTTCCCGGCTATTTGCGTGGGGCCTCGTCAAAAATTTTATCGACCGCCTTCCTAGGGGCTTTCTCGGAATATTTTGTGGTTGTAGAAGCCTTCTCTGAAGTATCGCATGAACAGCTTTCCCGGTTATTATCGTAGGGGCCTATGTGGGATCTATATCAGTTGTCTTCTTAGAGCTTCATTTTAGAAGCTTTGTCTCGGCTGTCTTTTCACGGCCTTCTTGGTACTTGTGTCGGGCATCACTTTAGGGGATATTTGGAGCTAGTGTGGGTAGTTTTTAGAGTCTTCTTGGAGTTTGCCTCAATTGCCATTTTAACCCGCGCACTGCAGGGGCTTTGCGCCGAACACGAACTGCAGGGGGTTGATTTCCGCCCCCCCCTGAGATCTCGAAAACTACGCAATGTAGCGAGAAGCGGAAAAAAGCATTTGATAGCTTCATACATGTTCTATCGAAAGTATTTCAATGTTTTTCTAAGTCAGGTAAAAATTGAGGTCACCAGAGTTCATCAAAGGTCAAATTCTCCAGTTTTTTTTTCTGTTTTAGGACATCGCTCCAGAAATTCCCATATATCTCAGAAACGATGATAGTTAAAAACAAACGGAAAAAATCAAACGCCAGCCAGTGAAATTTGTAATCGCTAGGGTGTCCTCAGATTTGATCTCAGGTCAATATTTGAGGCTCCAGAGGTAAAAAAAAACAATACTGTTTTTTTGCAAAATCGTTTTTTGCTATTCACTTTTTACTTAATAAAGATAACGGAAAACTGTTTACGTCATTGTGTTTATCTTGTCAAGGCGCTTTGAATGATATATATGGTGACCTTGTTAAGTCAACTTAACAATTTGACCTAAGATCAAGGTCAAGTGGTGACCCAAGTAGAGCATGTTGTATATGGGAAGACGTGTCTCGACGAGACAAACACATTGATGTCTGTTTTACTTCTCTATCTTCATTATGTCGAGAGTTATTGACAAAAAAGTGATGGTGACCTCGCATGACCTCAAATGACCCAATAGGGGTCACTGAACAAAACTTACACTTGGATCATCAAGAATATCCTATAATAACATTATCCAGAAGTAATTGGACTAGTACCATGCATATCCTTGAAATAGGAAGCATTTGTATATTTCCCATTGACTTATTATGGGGAGGTTACGAAATTGACCTGACCTTAGGTCACCGATATCAAAATGCCGAATTATGCGAATTGTAAGTACTGATGCCCTCATGACATCCTGTAAGTTTCAACCTGATCGGTGAAAAACTCTGGCTTTGGCACAACTGCAAACATGTTTGGTGGTGGGGTCACTTGACCTGGTCTGGTGACCTGACCTGAGATGACCTGAGCATATTTTTTTTTCTCAAAGTGTGTGCAATTGATGTCCTAGCAGGTGTATCAAAACTCGGCGGCGCTGCGCGCCGCCGTTTTTTCGCTATCTTTGAAAAACCTAAGGGGGGTGGCGGAAATCAACCCTGCAGTGCGCGGGTTAAGGGCCGCCTTGGAATTTGTCACGCTTATTTTTTTAGGTGCCTCTTCGAACATCTCCCGGTTGTTATTTCAAGTAGCGACTTGAAACTCATTCCAATTGTCTATGTATTTAGGAACTGCTCAGTATTTATGTATATTTGCGAGGGCCTCTCTTTGTTTGTATGGGCCTCCTTAAATCCGGGGCACAATATTTGCCCCCCCCCCCCTCCCCCTCCGCTGTGGCGCCGCCCCTGATGTTATGCTACGAAATACCTTGCGTAGCAGTTACGTTATTTGAATAGTTTTCGGTGGTACGCTGCGAAATACTTCAATTACGCTACGGAACGATTTCGTGAGCTACGTGTTACCAAAAAAACATACCGTAGCGTAACGTAGGCCATCACAGTGTGGGGCATTCCACAGTAAGACAACCGGTGGGTTCCGACGGGCCATTTTCAATTTTCTTGAAAAGTTGTGCATTGGGGGTTTCAAGGGCGGGGAATTCATGGGTGGTGACCAAAATATCCCCCGCCCCCCAAACCCAATTTTTTTTCTTCCAAATACGGCCTTCCGTATTTTCCCAAGTTCACTGTGCAGGCCTAATTTTGACGAACAATAACTCCGAGACAAAAAAAAAACGATTTTGGAAACTTTTTGTTTGGATCAGGATTAGTCGAAGAACAATTTGGCGATCACGGATTTTCTTTTTAAAAAATTGTCACGAGACCTCGTGACCTACGTTTAGCGCCATGACCTTGACCTGTTGGAAACTGAAATGAGCATTTCCGTATGATGACGATATGAGCTTCATTGATGTACTTTCGTATAACAAAATACAAACAAATGTGTTTGACCTGTAAAACCTACTTTTGGGGACTTCCACAGTAAGACATTTTTTTCTTCAAATTTGCCGTCCGACCATTTTTAATTTTCTTGAAAATGTGTGCACTGGTGGTTTCAAGGCCCCCAGAATGCATTGGTGGTGACAAAAAAAACAAACAAAACAAAAAACAAGATAAGGCTTTCCGAAAATTTTCCAAGTTCACTGTGCAGGCCTAATTTTGACGACCAATAACTCCGAGACTAAAGAAGTGATTTTGTATTGTTTGGATCGGGATTAGTCAAAGAACAATTTGGCAATCTCGGATTTTTTATTTTAATTTTGTCACGTGACCTCGTGACCTACATTTTGCGCCGTGACCTTGACCTGTTGGAAACTGAAATTATGCTTTTTCGTCCTATGATGATTTGAGTTGCATTGATGTCCTTTCGTATGAAAAAAAATATAAAAAGTGGGGTTCGACCTGTAAAAGCTACTTTTGAGCCTTGCAATGCACACAATACACTGTTTGGGTTCGTTACGTTGTATTGGCCTGCCAGGTCATATGGCGACCTGATGTTGGTGTAACAGGCACCAACCGAGAGGTTTCGTCGTCAGGAGTCACTCTGGACTTTGTTTCGAAAGCGTATATCAAGTAGATGCGAAGTTATCGACGGACAGGTGCCCAAACAACGTATTATGTCAGAATTGCATGACTCAAAAAATATTTTTTACACAAAATATTTTGTACAGGTCGAACCCCACTTTTTATATGAAAGGACATCAATGAAGCTCAAATCTTCATCAGATGAAAATGTTAATTTGAGTTTCCAACAGAGGCCTATTTCACAAAGAAGTTAGTAATTACACATGTTTGCGATTACAAACGCAAGAAAATATTGCAAACCTCACAAAAAGACATTTCACAAACATTCGCCACCTCTGAATTACCGATTATAAAGAAAATTGTAAACACAAATGTTAGTACAGCAGAAAGCTTGAAATCAAGAACGTTTGTATTAAACTTGATGCTAATGACAAATCATTTGATTGTTAACAAATTAATGTAACAAATATTTACATTGTGGTTTATTTTGTATTCAATATAAAATTAGTTATAGGGAGAATAATCTTTTAATTAACATTTCATCGGAATGCAAACTCTGATCGTAAAAATAAATATTGGTAAGCAGTTAGAGTAAACAGAATTTGACCATTCACCAGGTGGCGGAGCATAACAACAGAACTACTCTTAAAAGAAAGATCGTTGAATTTCTCGACCATTTGTTCACCTAACCTAGCCGATTTCCTACGTCGTAAAGGGTGAAGGTTCACTGCACATTGCGCAAGACATCGTTGACCGCTGCAATTCTATCGCCATGCGGGTTCTCTGCGCGGAGGCGCCCCTCACAGCGCAATCGGTAAGGTGCACTGGGACTTCAAAGCTGGAGATCCCTGTTCGAATCTCTCGGGGAAATAACTTTTTTTGGGCAGCTATACCTATGCATAACTAAACCATTACCCTAACAACCTCGGCAACGTAACAACCTCACCAAGAAAATAACCTGAACAGTCAAACAATGTCAACTGTCAATGCCGTTTCTGAAATTCAGAACCCCTGACCCACTGGAATTACAAGTTTGTAATTGCAAACATTTCCTCACTTCCGTCAACCTTTGAGAAATAGAACATGTGAAATTGCAAACATTTTTACAAACAATATCTTTGTAAAGTAGTTTGTAAATAGTTAATTGATATTTACTTCCCTGGGGTTTTGTGAAATCCAAACTACAAACATGTGTAAAAATTATTTGTAATTACAAAGAAATTCTTTGTAATTACAAACTTTTTGGCTTTGTGAAATAGGCTACAGGTCACGGCGCAAAAAGTAAGTCACGAAATCACGTGAAAAAAATAGAAACTCCGTGATTGCCAAATTGTTCTTCGACTAATCCTGATCCAAACAATTTTAGTCTGTATTTGCTTATTTTTTTTTTAGTCTCGGGAGTTATTGGTCGTCAAAATTAGGCCTGCACAGTGAACTTGGGAAAATACGGAAGGCCGTATCTTGAAAAATGTTTTTTTTTGTAGTTGTTTGGTCACCACCAATGAATTCCCCGCCCTTGAAACCCCCAAGTGCACAACTTCTCAAGAAAATCAAAAATGGTCGGACGGTAGTTTTTTTTGGTTGTCTTACTGTGTTGTTTGGGTTCTCGCAATGTAAAAATGTAAAAAAATAGTATTTTCGAAGAAAGATTTATCCGCCACTGTACCAGGACAAAAATCACAACCTGCCGGATTGGTTAGGGGGGGGGGACATACGTTTGCCTACCGATATTTCGTTGGGGGGGGGGGGGCAACTGCCCATTTTGCCCAACCGTAGATCCACCACTAACGGGAGTTCAAGAGCTTGTAAAAGTGGTCCTAAGTTTACTTGAACTTTGCGCATAATACCTAGGTACCATCCTGAGCAGTATCCCTCATCTATTGTCAACGTATCCCTCACAGTATCCCTACAGTATCCCTCATATATTGGCAGCGTATCCCTCACAGTATCCCTACAGTATCCCTCATCTATTGGCAACGTATCCCTCACAGTATCCCTACAGTATCCCTCATCTATTGACAACGTATCCCTAACAGTATCCCTACAGTATCCCTCATCTATTGGCAGCGTATCCCTCACAGTATCCCTACAGTATCCCTCATCTATTGGCAACGTATCCCTCACAGTATCCCTACAGTATCCCTCATCTATTGGCAACGTATCCCTCACAGTATCCCTACAGTATCCCTCATCTATTAGCAACGTATCCCTCACAGTATCCCTTCAATATTCCTCATCTATTGACAACGTATCCCTCACAGTATCCCTACAGTATCCCTCATCTATTAGCAACGTATCCCTCACAGTATCCATTCAATATCCCTCATCTATTGGCAACGTATCCCTCAAAGTATCCCTACAGTATCCCTCATCTATTGGCAACGTATCCCTCACAGTATCCCTACAGTATCCCTCATCTATTGGCAACGTATCCCTCACAGTATCCCTACAGTATCCCTCATCTATTGACAACGTATCCCTAACAGTATCCCTACAGTATCCTTCATCTATTATCAACGTATCCCTCACAGTATCCCTTCAATATCCCTCATCTATTGACAACGTATCCCTCACAGTATCCCTACAGTATCCCTCATCTATTAGCAACGTATCCCTCACAGTATCCCTTCAATATCCCTCATCTATTGGCAACGTATCCCTCACAGTATCCTTACAGTATCCCTCATCTATTGGCAACGTATCCCTCACAGTATCCCTACAGTATCCCTCATCTATTGACAACGTATCCCTAACAGTATCCCTACAGTATCCCTCATCTATTGGCAACGTATCCCTCACAGTATCCCTACAGTATCCCTCATCTATTGACAACGTATCCCTCACAGTATCCCTACAGTATCCCTCATCTATTGACAACGTATCCCTCACAGTATCCCTACAGTATCCCTAATCTATTGGCAACGTATCCCTCACAGTATCCCTACAGTATCCCTCATCTATTGGCAACGTATCTCTCACAGTATCCATACAGTATCCCTCATCTATCGGCAACGTATCCCTCACAGTATCCCTACAGTATCCCTCATTTATTGGCAACGTATCCCTCACAGTATCCCTACAGTATCCCTACAGTATCCCTCATCTATTGACAACGTATCCCTCACAGTATCCCTCCAGTATCCCTCATCTATTGACAACGTATCCCTAACAGTATCCCTACAGTATCCCTCATCTATTGACAACATATCCCAAACAGTATCCCTACAGTATCCCTAATCTATTGACAACGTATCCCTCACAGTATCCCTCCAGTATCCCTCATCTATTGTCAACGTATCCCTCACAGTATCCCTACAGTATCCCTCATCTATTGGCAACGTATCCCTCACAGTATCTCTACAGTATCCCTCATCTATTGGCAACGTATCCCTCACAGCATCCCTACAGTATCCCTCATCTATTGACAACGTATCCCTCACAGTATCCCTACAGTATCCCTCATCTATTGGCAACGTATCCCTCACAGTATCCCTACAGTATCCCTAATCTATTGGCAGCGTATCCCTCACAGTATTCCTACAGTATCCCTCATCTATTGGCAACGTATCCCTCACAGTATCCCTACAGTATCCCTCATCTATTAGCAACGTATCCCTCACAGTATCCCTACAGTATCCCTCATCTATTGGCAACGTATCCCTCACAGTATCCCTACAGTATCCCTCATCTATTGACAACGTATCCCTCACAGTATCCCTACAGTATCCCTCATCTATTACCAACGTATCCCTCACAGTATCCCTACAGTATCCCTCATATATTGGCAACGTATCCCTCACAGTATCCCTACAGTATCCCTACAGCATCCCTCATCTATTGGCAACGTATCCCTCACAGTATTCCTACAGTATCCCTCATCTATTGGCAACGTATCCCTCACAGTATTCCTACAGTATCCCTCATCTATTGTCAACGTATCCCTCACAGTATCCCTACAGTATCCCTCATCTATTGGCAGCGTATATCTCACAGTATCCATACAGTATCCCTCATCTATCGGGAACGTATCCCTCACAGTATTCCTCCAGTATCCCTCATCTATTGTCAACGTATCCCTCACAGTATCCCTACAGTATCCCTCATCTATTGGCAACGTATCCCTCACAGTATCCCTACAGTATCCCTCATCTATTGTCAACGTATCCCTCACAGTATCCCTACAGTATCCCTCATATATTGGCAGCGTATCCCTCACAGTATCCCTACAGTATCCCTCATCTATTGGCAACGTATCCCTCACAGCATCCCTACAGTATCCCTCATCTATTGACAACGTATCCCTCACAGTATCCCTACAGTATCCCTCATCTATTGGCAACGTATCCCTCACAGTATCCCTACAGTATCCCTAATCTATTGGCAGCGTATCCCTCACAGTATTCCTACAGTATCCCTCATCTATTGGCAACGTATCCCTCACAGTATCCCTACAGTATCCCTCATCTATTAGCAACGTATCCCTCACAGTATCCCTACAGTATCCCTCATCTATTGGCAACGTATCCCTCACAGTATCCCTACAGCATCCCTCATCTATTGGCAACGTATCCCTCACAGTATTCCTACAGTATCCCTCATCTATTGGCAACGTATCCCTCACAGTATCCCTACAGTATCCCTCATCTATTAGCAACGTATCCCTCACAGTATTCCTACAGTATCCCTCATCTATTGGCAACGTATCCCTCACAGTATCCCTACAGTATCCCTCATCTATTGGCAACGTATCCCTCACAGTATTCCTACAGTATCCCTCATCTATTAGCAACGTATCCCTCACAGTATCCCTACAGTATCCCTCATCTATTGGCAACGTATCCCTCACAGTATCCCTACAGTATCCCTCATCTATTGGCAACGTATCCCTCACAGTATTCCTACAGTATCCCTCATCTATTGGCAACGTATCCCTCACAGTATTCCTACAGTATCCCTCATCTATTGGCAGCGTGCATATGAGCAGCCACGCAGGGGTGGTAAAAGTGCTTTGAGTGGGACAAAAAGTGGCACATACAAAAATGACCCCAGCTCAGCTGGGTATTTCTTTTCTCTTCACATGAATACTCTGACAACCTGGCTGCATGCTTACATCATCCCTATTTTAAAACCAAACACAGATCTAACTCCCACTGAAAACTACAGGCCAATATCACTGACCAGTAGACTGTTGCAAAATGGCTGAAATTACTCACCCAAAGTTCTACCACCTGGATTATTGATCCATTACTCTTCCTGATTTCAAAACAGTTTTTGTTTCAGCTCTAGCATCGTTACAAATCAAAACCCTTATTTGTTTAGTGTTGGAAACTGAGTGCCCTTCCCTCTGTTGTATTATGTTATCCTAGTAGCCCCAAAAAAACGCGCCGAATTTCGTGGCTTACCATTTGTTTGGGGGTAATAGATATGAAGTTTTCACTTGGTACGCATACAAAACAATTAATTCTGCGTTAAGGAAAAGTGTCATATCAATCGAATATTTGGTTTCGATTTGATAAGACATTACATAAACCCTCTAAAAAAACGGGTTGTTGACGTTTTTTTATTTCCACGCGTGAACGATCGGACCACCTTCTGCCCGGTCGTCCGCCAACAAACGCGACTTACACTGTCCGATACTGGCGCAGATGAGCTCCACCTCCACTCCACATCCGCGCCAGTATCGGACAGTGGAAGTCGCGTTTATTGGCGGTGGTCTGGGCTGAAGGTGGTCCGCTCGTTCACGCGTAATAAAACAAAAGGTAAACAAGAGTTTTTTTAAAGGGTTTAGATAATGTTCTATAACATCGAAACTAAATATCCGATTGATATGAAACTTGTTTGCTTAACGCATAATTAATTGCTTTGTATGCGTACCAAGTGTTCAACTTCATATCTATTACCAAGCAAAATTGGTAAGCCTCGAAACTTGGCGCGTTTTTGGGGGGCTACCCGGATATCAGAATACAACAGAGAGCAAGTGGGAGGAGGGCACTCAAGGGTTCGGAAAATAGTCGAAAAAAGTGTCACTATATTTCGGCGCAAACCTTCATCAGGTGACTGAGGGCAATTCGCCTGCGAAAACTACAACACACAAAATATCGCGAACGTGATACCTATTTTACAAGTACTTTGAAGTAGCTAATATTACAAGACACACAACCTATCATACAAGACACACATAACGTAGCACGTAATGAACAAAACATAATCACAAGTACTGAACAATATGAAACAAAACATCAAAGTCGTATGCCAAGCAAACTTCTGAAGACTATCAATGAATACAATTTGATCCAAAATAAATTTAGATACACCGATGCGAATTCAGGATAAACTACACTTGGAGGTCCATGTTACGTCAGTGCAAGACTAGCTCAAAAGTGGCCAGCTCGCTACATTTTTGTTCATGACAGGTTTGAGGTCTCGAATAAACATGGTTTCCTTTACTTTACGTTCAACATGGCCGTGGCACTTACATAATATTTTCCCCGTTATCGGAACTTCAGGAATGACATCATAACCGTGCTGGGATTGAAAGTGAAGCCCATCAGGGTTGTGATGTCCTTCCTGAACGCAGCGCGGCGGTGGTCAAAGAACCTTTCTCTGACTGGCCGTATGCATTCCCCCACGTATGTGGCTGGGCAAAGGTTGCAGCAGACTTGATAAACTGCGTTGTTGGTCGCACAAGTTTGATCAAAGTCGGCTGCAACCTTTGCCAAGCCATATACGTGGGGGAATGCATACGTGGGTCAGAGAAAGGTTCTTTGACCACCGCCACGCTGCGTTCAGGAGGGACATCAACAACCCTGTTGGGCTTCACTTTCAATCCCAGCACGGTTATGATGTCATTCCTGAAGTTCCGATAACGGGGAAAATATTATGTAAGTGCCACGGCCATGTTGAACGTAAAGTAAAGGAAACCATGTTTATTCGAGACCTCAAACCTGTCATGAGCAAAAATGTACCGAGCTGGCCACTTTTGAGCTAGTAAGCAGTCTTGCACTGACGTAACATGGACCTTCATGTGTAGTTTATCCTGAATTCGCATCGGTGTATCTAAATTTATTTTGGATCAAATTGTATTCATTGATAGTCTTCAGAAGTTTGCTTGGCATACGGCTTTGATGTTTTGTTTCATATTATTCAGTACTTGTGATTATGTTTTGTTCATTACGTGCTACGTTATGTGTGTCTTGTATGATAGGTTGTGTGTCTTGTAATATTAGCTATACTTCAAAGTACTTATAAAATAGGTATCACGTTCACGATATTTTGTGTGTTGTAGTTTTCGCAGGCGAATTGCTCTCATTCACCTGATGAAGGTTTGTGCCGAAATATAGTGACACTT